>JAPMOR010056476.1:93908-115686 GCA_026543865.1 Argiope aurantia | reverse complement strand
ATTCAAAGGAAAAGAAACAACAATAAAATCTTCTAGTATCAGTAACTAAGAGTTGAATTAGATTATTTTCCATTCGAGTGAATATCTGTAATTCAAACAGTTAATAAAGTCTTTATTTGTATTTTAACAAATTGCTTCAATTTTCTAATTTGCTTGATATGATCTTATTTCGGCATATACCCCTTCTATTAATTTGAAAGCGTTGATTTTGAAATCTTAGCCTTTCCAAAAAATATTCTTATGGAAGCGAAAAGCAATTAATTAATTGTTACAAAATAATCTGAATTTCAGTTGTTAAATACTTTCATTTTCTACATCATGGAACGAATTATCACTCTATGCAATATGATTTTTTAACTAACGAAATAATTAAAATATTTTAATACTCTTGATAAAAAAGCTGGTTAAAAGTGATTGTGGAATATTTAAAAGTTAACAGCTTGCGTAGTTTGTATGCATTTTTAAAAGGATTAATTAAAAATTTTAAGAACTGTAAATTCATTTTAATTAACCTGATTTAGTGTCATCATGAATCAAAACTAATAAATTATTTAAATATCAAGATTCTTAAATATTTATTTGTAAATCCAAATTTATTCTAAATACTTGAGATTTCCGTTTTCAATAATTTAAACATTTCTTTTGTTTTAAATTAAAGAACACTTTCCTGTATTATTTCTTAAAGTTAATTATCATCTTTTATTTAACGGAGAAACCTCAGGAAGTTTCTTCAAAATATTAATTTTTTTTTTAAAACTAAGTAAATCGTAACTTATACAGTACGCGAAAAAAGTATAAGGACAACATGTAATTGCATGAAAATATGCTTTATTTCCCTTTTCACCTAAATGAACATTTTATATTTCTTACTTCTGCTGCATAATTTTGTGATAACACTTATACCACATAAAAAACATAATTTAGCTTCAAAATATTGATTTTACAAAATTTAACATTAAAGGAAATATGGAAAAAATTATAAGGACATGTTGTAAAATACTTAAAAAATGTTTCAATAATCAAGAAAACTACCTTTTTTGTCAATCACCTGAATAAGCCGAGAGGTCATAGATCCTGAAAGATCTTTTAAAATGTCCACAGATTTTTTTCCCAAGCGTCTTTGATAGCGACGACAAGATCTTCTGTACATTGATACTGTGTGCCGTTTTTATAAACTTCTCGGGCTAGAAGTCCCCTTAAGTTTTCGATTGGATTAAAATCGGGACTTCTCGCCGGCCAATCAAATAAATTTACAGAATTAGCTTCAAACCAGAGTTTTGCACTCGTAGAAACGTGTATCGAAGCATTATCCTGCCAAAAAATATAGTCCCCTGAAGTAATTAATGGTGCTTCAGGTAACAAACTTTCTCCTAACATATCAACATACCTGTCCGAATTCATTTTACGGTTGATAAATACAATTGGAGTGGTTCCATTTGCCGCAAAAGCGCCCCATACCATAACCGAACCACCACCCTATTGACGCCTGGAAAACATTTCCTTGGTCTTTCGCAGATCATACCAAAAATAACGAAAACCATCAGGTCCATCAAGATTGAACTTTTTTTCGTCCGAAAAAATTGCATCAGCCCACTTTTGACCAAAAGAAATGTATTTTTTGGCAAAGTAAACTCTTCTTTTCTTATGATGATTTGTAAGAGGGGGGCGTGACACTAATTTCCCATAAGAAACTTGAGGACGTTTACTCAAAACATTTTGAACAGTCCTTGTTGAGCATGGTGAACTGAAATTTTGTCTAACTTCATTTGCGGTTTCTCTTTTCTGGCAAGCTCTCCTTACAATCATTCTTTTTTGTCGACGAGTGAGAATTTCTGGTCTCCCAGTTCACTTTTTCATACCATACATCCCAGGATTTTTTAGAAAATTATAAACCCCCGTTTTAGATCTCTTGATTCTTTTTGAAATTTCCCATCCACTTAATCCACATTCCCGAAAAGCAACAATTTTTCCTTTTTCAGAGTCAGAAAGTTGAGTTCCTTTGGGCATCGTTTAAAAATTCCCACTGAAAGTCGCTGAGTGGGAAATTCTTTTCGCAAATGAATCTTTTAACTCGGAATTGTCATTTTATGCTTTCAAATATGCAAACTTTTAAATAATTACTGGAGAAAAAGCAATGTCCTTATACTTTTTTCCGTTTTCATTTAGGTTTAAAAATCAAAATTTTAATTTTAGCAGATTTAAAATTGAAAATTTTAATTGCTTTACGCATAAAATATTTTAGTTTTACTTCTATTTTTGCTGCAAAAATTTGCATACGATTCTGTAAACAAGGCTTCTAGAATTGACGATTTTTCGCGTGTCCTTATAATTTTTTCGGGCACTGTATTAAAGAAGAGTGCGTAAGTTGAAAGCTACAAACCAGATCGTTGACTAAGAGGTTCCATTTTTGACACAAATATACATTGAAGGTTTGAAATATGAGCCACAGAGAAGTTTTTAAAGATAAAATTAAATTTTCAATTAAATAAAAATTAAGTAAAAATTGAGACTTTCCATTCTATAGCAATAAAATGTCAATAACTAAGTTATATCGTACATTTTTTTAAAATTCAAAAAAAATGCATTTTTTAATATTTAAATTATCTTTTTTAATTTTTAATTTGTACAATTTATTTCTGAATTTTAGAATTGCTTTCACATAATCTTCATTTTTGCAACAAAATTCAAATCGTTTTCATTGTTTTGATTTTGTTTCTAATCTTATAGTACCTTCTTATGCATGATGCATAAGAAAGCAACCGAAGAAAGAGTATTGAAAATAGATGTTTCATGATTTGCCGTTAGAAAGTAGATTACCTGCATAGTTATGCCTTTAATAGGAAAGTGATGTCATGGGATTTAGTCATGTTAAGAAGATTCATGTACTCTTTAAACAGAACAAACCTATAATTATTAAAATTAGATGTTTCTAATGCTGTTTGAATTTGATGTTTAAAAATATTTTGTTAAGCAAACGATGGACAGGTTATACATAAATTTAAATAAAATGAAGCATTGCCGATATTTCTTACAATTTGCTGGTTTATTATTACTGAGATTTATTAAGGATTTAGTTAGTTAGAAATTCTCTAATTAAAAATGAATACATTACTGATTAGTCTTTCTTTAGTCTGTCTTTTCAAATAACAAATTCGCCACAGAAATTATGATGCATTAAAAATATGAATTTTATTAAGTTTTCTAAGTTGCTCATTCTTAATAATTAAATTTTTCTGGACAACATTAAATTTAATTTTATATATAGCTGTAATTTTTGTATTATTAAAAGTGCTGTACCTATTCAGTGAAAAATTCAGCATTTTGTTCCATGTTGCACATTTATTTTAAATGCATTACTTCTTATTAATTTACATTTAAATTCAGAATTAAAATACAACCAATCTAAAAACAAAACATGTTTCTATTTTTACAAAATTTTGAAAGCTTATGATTTTTTTTAAAAATTTGAAATCGTCTGATTATTTTGAAATTAGCAAAAATGGTTTCTCTTAAAAATTTTACCTTTTACATAGCGTTTTACTAATGTAATTCTTTTTTACTGAAAACTCCAGAATTTTGAAGCATTCAAATTGATTTAATTCACAATATAAAAAAAAATATTTGAAACTTGATTTGCTTCTTATTTACTTTGCTTTTCTGTTTCATTTGGAACAAAAAGTAAATGTATGCACTAGGATTAATTGAATTTATTTATTTCTAGCATTAAAGAAAAATTTTATTTTCATTTCACCTTAGAACTTTGGTAGTTAAAAATAAAAATAAAACTGAACAATTGTTTGCGCACTGTTTTTTGAAAGTAAATTTTTTTGCAACAGAATTTCTAATTCCAAAACGAGGAAATTCGGTTAAAAAAAAAAAAAAAAAGCCAATCAAAGTATGTTTATATTTTTCTTTATTTGATGTTTTAGCAATAGATTTTCAGTACATTTGAGACATTAAAAAGTCATGCGATTTATTTTATTATGCTATTTATAATTGAAATTAAATTATTCAACGTTCTCATATAAATTTAATGAATATATGTCTCATAGATTATTTTATTCATATTCACCCATTTTTTATAATCAACCCACACAAGAAATTTTATTTGTTCAGTTTATAAATATTAAATTATTTTAGTTGATTCATGCTAATACTTATATTAGAATTATATATAATTATCATCTTGCCAATCAGTGCTAATTCGAGTGAGAAAAAAAATATGCATTAGTATATTGCTGTGAGAAATGTCGTCTAATAAATGTATATGAATTAAAACGAAAAAATTATGTAAGAAATTTTAGTGAATTATTTTTTCTCTGTAAGAAAGTAGAAAAAAAATCCGGTAAAGAAAGCCTTTTATTGATAATTTTTAAATTTAAATAATTTATAACTTTTCTAAAAATTGTAAAAATTTGGAAAATTATTGTACATACTTTCAATTAAAATTTTGAAAACTATATTTATTTATTTATCTTATTCAGAGAAATTCGCATTATATATAGTGATTAACATAAAACTACTATAATAAAACCTAATAATTGTTTAATATTGTTCCATGATGGCTTGAAAATAAGGTCCAGCGATCAAAACTGGCCTTTATATTGTTCCGAAAGTGAAGTCATTAACAGACTACTGTGTAGGTGATTTTCCTTGAATTTTCTGTTGGTGATAAAACGTTCACATCCTTGTATGGTGTCAAATTTTAGGGGGGACAAGGGACAACTGCTCATGTGTGATCCTTGTCAAATAACTATAATTAAAAAATACAAGAATTTAATAAAATAACATTGTTGCATTTTTGAAAACTGCCCATTAACATAAATAAATTGGTAGCACGGTTTTTGTCTGATATTTCGCTATATCTAGCGGTTCTCTCCGCTTACAAGTATTTTAAGTACTAAGAGCATATTTGACCTCCAAATGACTTCAGAACAGTGTGGAAATAAAGAATATCCGAAGTATTGCTTCGATAAAACCTTTGATTTCTGTATTTGGATTTATGCTTATTGCAATTCGTGGAATTCTTGTATTGTTACTATTTTCATAATTCGGAAGAAAAAATAGATTTGGGGAGGGATTGGGGAGAAAGAAAGAATCTTTATCCCCCAAAATTTATATTTATTTAATTTTTATTTCCATTTTTAATGTCAAACTAAATAGCATTTTTTAAATAAGTCATTAATTTTTTGGAAAATATCAGATCATATTAAATAATCAAAATATTTGGAAAAGTAAATAAAAGTTCTAAGAGGAATGATTTTTGATTCTTCATGATATGAAACAATGTTAGAGTTTTTCACTTATCCTGAGAAAAAATTTTAAGAAACGCTTTGAATCTTTTTTAGTTGGATTTTGTTCAAATATGAAAAAAATACTTCAATGCTATCTTATTTAAAACATTCGTCAACCAGTTATTAAAAATGAAATAACTTAAATATAGAATATTATTGACTAATGTGATTGGATTTCCCAAAAATAATAAAAAAATGCTTTTCATTAAACCCAAATAATTTGATTCATGATTTAGTGGCCTTTCTTTATTTCATGCCTCAATATATGATAATAAAATGAGCAGGATTTTTTTTCAGTCGTTCTGGTGAGCAACAATGATTGGTACAATTACGAAATGTTTCAACTGATATTATCGCGAAATACTGATCTGTACAGACTCCCATAACCAATCTTAATCTGTTTGTACCCAGGAGTTTCGTCTTTTTTTTCAAATTTAGCCATTATTATTCTTTTGTTAGATTTTTTTTGTATCGGTTACAAAATAATTATGAACGCAAGAGAGCATTTTTAAGAATTGCATTTTGTGGGAAACTACACAAAGGTAATCGCTACGCATATGCGAATTTTGTTCCATTATGTACCTAAGGAGATAATTTTGCTGTGTTAACGAACAACTTCGTAAACAAAACGTGATGTCAAACAAGAAGTTCTTAGAGTTTACGTGACCAGGAATGTTTTCCTTGTCACGTAGTTCTGAAGTATCTGCTGTTCTTGAATACTTTATGATGGAAGAATTAGGATACAAATATAAATATATGTTTTCTGCTAATGAAATAAACAAAAACTACTATTTTTTCACCTTTTATGAAATTTAAATTCTCAAACACATTATGAAGAAATATTTTTTTTTGCTTTTATTTAGCATAGTTATATATATTTACTGTTATATTCGTGATATTTTAAATTAGGAATCAAAGAATTTTAGGATAGATGTATTTTAAAATTCTACTAAAATTTTCTTGCTTTTCTTTGAAGGAAATATCAAAATATTTATTTTCTATTTCCCTTTGATAAGATCTGAAAATCTTTTCTTTAAAGGAAACGTGAACAAATTATTTTCTTCCACTAATTATTATTTGTTGTTATCACTTAAATTTATCACTTATATTCAAAAGTATTCCTGAACTTTAATTTAATATATGGAACTATTTTAAATTACCAATTATTCATAGATATTTGGCAGCATATTTAGCAAGTACAAATATTTTCAGTTATCTTTGAGATACGCATTTTTTTCTGAAATTTAAATTTAAAGTATCCTTTTGAATCAAATATTTCCCATAACATTTAATAAGTTCAACTATATTGATACATTTCTCTTTAAATCAAATAAACAATATACTTCCGAAACTTCTTATATACGAAATTTCTTATATTCCTAAATAAGAAATGTAAATTAAATTCAAAACACTTAATCCTATTTTTCAGACAAATGCCATTTGACTAAATTTCAAAATAATAAAATAATTTTATTGATAGAAAAAGCAACTGGTAAAATGGTAATTTAGTTGTGTAGATTCGTTAATTAACTATATATAATTTTTTGTTAAAAAAAGGGATGTTTTGCTATTGTTGTTATATATCTTTTTATCTATTACTTCCATAATGCCACAGACGACATAATTAAACAAAAAATGAGACTTATCAGTCCGAAGTAGATATAATCAGTGAATTGAATAACAGATCTTCCGACACCGAACAAGCATCTTGCTGCCATTTTTATCTCCAAATGATCAGTCATTTTTCATTCTAAATTAATTTTCAGTACTTTTGATATATTTTTATCAAGAGACATAGCCTAATATGCATTTTTCTTATTTATTTGTTTCAGAAGTGAAGTGTCTTGAGAAAAATTTTCCGAAGAGTCATAATTAAATTAATAGTAACGTTAATAGTACATTTAATAGTAACAGTTAATAGTAAATTTAATTACGCTTTCCTTAAGGCGTAGGCTATTATTTGATTAAAAACAATTTAATTCAATTGTACTTAAAAATTCAGTTCGAAAATGTACTAATTTTCACATTTATTCATGTAATCAATAGGTTTTGGTTAAAGAAAATTAAAGACATTTGATTCTGAATTTGGCAAAAATTCATTTTCAGATTCCCTTGTGTTTATAATAATGAAATGCAAACTAAATTCTTATAACTAGATAATAATTCCTAACATTTTTTTTATTTTTTATTATTTAAACAAAAAAGTGTTTTTAGAACATGCTACCTACCATAAAATGTATTTTCGAGTAATTTTTGAAATTAAATTTCCCCTTATAAACATCACCACAGAGAACTGAAACTTTGACTTTCAGTGATGAAATCTCAACGCGTATCTAAATAAATTCACTGATTAATTAAATTCATGATAAATTTACAAAATAATCCCTAAAACATCGCTGCTGTAATCAATATAAAATTCGACTGATTCTTTATTTAAAATTTCCTCCTCGGTTTAGTATTTAAAAATTCATTCCATGTTTCCATTATTACTAAAAAATAGAACTTATTTTATCAACTTGATGTTGGGAATCAATTATTTGATGGAGATAATACAACCGTACAATTGGAAATAATAATGAATCTCGAATAAATCTGTAGAAACAAATTAATTGCTTTCCAGTGACAGTTGAAAAGAAAACGAGTGAAATGTTGCAAGAATCCAAATTAAAAATTTTCTCTTTCAATTTTCTTTCTCTTCCATTTTAAATGGAATAGAGTCCGAAGACTGACGAACAAAATATTGAAATAAAATAAATCACCGAACTTCATTTAAATTGTTTCTAATATTATGAATAAGAGAGATTCATTCAAATTAATTTTTTTAAAAATTTTGAATAGCTGATGTTAATTTTATTCCCGCTATTTTCATTTCAATATATGAATAAATTAATTCCAGTTGAAGTTTTGATGAGATTTAATATTTTTTGTTTGATGCTATAAAATATGTTTTATTTTTCATCATTTATCTGGTAAAATCTTCATTATATTTTACTATGTGATATTTTATGTTCTGCAAATGTATGATATGAAGACTACAAAGGAAAACATAATATTAAATAATTGCATATTTCAAATATTCAAACAAAATTTTAGGACAATTTATCAGAATCTAATTTCTGTCTTATATGATCTTGAGTTGAAGGCAATATAGTTTGTTTCACTATTCAATTGCTTTTTTTAATTCACGGATAAAAATAGGCAAATAAACAGTATAAAAATAGTCAGAGATTAATTTTATGATATATGGTATGTTTATTTTGTAATTTCACTCAATATCATTCTTTTCTTTATAATAGGTTATTTGTTATCTTCCAATTTTTTCGATCAATTAAATCAATATTTGTGAGGAATAATTAATGATTCTTTGAAGTCCTAAAATAATTAATTAATTATAAATTATTTATTCAATTTTTTTATTTTAATTATTCATTATCATTATTATTTACTTTTCTGATCATTCTGTAAAATTTTTTTACTGCAAATACTGCTAAATTATATTTGTTTATATTATAATATTATTAATTATTTAGTTACATCTCATTTTTATTTATTAAGAGTTTTTTTTTATTTATCTAATTTTTTGTTTTTTTTAATTTACTTTTATTTCACTTGTGATGCTTCTTCAAGAGACTCACAGAGCCACAAGCGCAAATCAATTTTCGGAAAAATAAAATATTCTATTTTCTGATCTTACAGTTTAGACAGTCACTATAACGATTGCTTATTCCTTTAATATTTTGCCATAAATAAAACTGAAATGATTTTGTGAACTATATTTTCACAACAATAGGACGCATTGTCTGTTGAATCAGTGTTAAAGTATTCGAAAATTTCTCTAAGAAATGTAAGTACTTTGGAATTAAAGCACATGAAAGTAAGTTTAATATATCTTGCAATTTTCAATCCAAAATTGTATATAAAATCTATTTAAATATAATATAATAGTATTTTTATAGTCTCTGAAATAATTACAAATAATGAAGGGTAAATTTCGGTTAAGCGAATATTGAAAACAATTTTACTCTCTGAGGAAAAAGCGTTATATTACTAGAACATTTTAAATTAATTTCAACTATCAGAGAATAAACAATACTTTTTATTCACAGAACTAGCTCCTTTTATTTATATTGAAATTTATATTTAAATATTTGCCAAAATACGAGGCCGAGGTGGCCGGAGTATGAGATCTAAGCTTCGGAACCGAAGGGTTTCAGATTCGAGACCCAATTCCACCGAAGAACCGTCGTGTAAACGGGTCTGGTGCATGTTAAATCTGTCGCGGCCTAATCTCCTATCTATGGTGTGATGTGGAAGTTTAAAGAGGGGTGCCAGCTCAGGAGTCGTCCTCGTCGTCATCTGACTGCAGGTTCAAAATTACGACGTAAGTTCTAAAATAGTCCTAGTGTTGCTTTAAAATGGAATTTTAATATAACTAAGATAAACTGTCAATATGCGACCTTGCAAAATTGGAACAGCTCATGAAATAGCATTTAAATACGTATAATTTTCGCCTGAGAAATGCCTTTTCTCACATAAACAAATTTTAAATGCCAATAAAAAAGTCATGTTCTTACAAAAATATCTAACTTTGGAACTCATTGATGAAATATATGGCTTAAATCCATTTTCATACAAGAAAATGGATTTAAGAGAAGAAGCTGAAAAAAAATGGAGGAAAGCAGACAAATGATGAGTAAAAATGACTGATATAATAAATTAATTTTGAAGATCATAATTGAATCTGATAAATATTTGTTGCATAATTTTCTGTTTTCTTAAGATTTTTCTATAACAGTAAATCAACATCTCTTCCGTATCATTCAAGTTTTTCGTCGCTTTATGACTAAAAGTGTCTGAATTTGACAAGTTCATTTAAAAGTATTTTTCGCTGAGTATGTTTTTTTAGAAGGAAGAAGGGTGCAAATTCTTCAAGAAATAAATAATAGAAATAAAATAAAAGAATATTATTCTAAAGAGTATTCTGTGTAGATGGAAAAGAAGAAAATGATTTGTTAGATTTTTTTTTGTCCTTACAATAGCTTTCACTCTTGTCAGACATCAAAGCAATTTTTATAAAACATGCATGAAACTATTCCTTCTCTTACTTCTGTGCGCTGCAAGAAAAACTAGTTTAGTTTCTTATTTTCATTTTCTGTAAAGCTTTGCATTCCACAAACGAAGTGACATATATCTCTCAAAGCAATTGAAGATGGAATTTTGTGTTTGAATTTCTTTATATCAATGAACATTTCAGGATTTTTTAAAAACAAATTAATTTCAATTCAATATTTTTTGTAAGTATTTGTCGAGTTAAACTTTCATTCCTTAAATTTTTAGGGGCTTTTTAAGGTAAAAGAATTTTTTTTTAGAATTCAAAAATTGAGAAACAAATTTCAATAACAATTAGCTAACATGCAATTTAATTGAAAATGCGTCCATTGTTTTATTCGATATATGTTCTTGTAATCGAATATTCATCAGAATAAGTTTATATCAAGCAACTATATTTATAAAGAATAATATATTTGTAAATATTATAATAAATTATTTTTAGAACATTTAAACTTTTCTTAAAAAGGAAAACTTAATTAAAGTATCATCTAAATCTATTAATTATAATAATTTACAATTTAAATATAATTGAATTGTTTTTGTTTCTACTCGTCTCCGAAACTTAAAAATATTTTCTCTTAATAATCAAGGGATACTAAATTGAATTTGAAAGAAACATCAAGTAAAATACTATCAGGAATTTAATGAATTAAATAACAAAATAAATAAAACAAAAATAATGTAAAATTTTATTATTAAAAAAATAGTTTGAAAGAAAAAGCAATAATTCATAAGAATACAACTGGAATTTCGGGCATTATTACCGATAAGGCTCATCGTTGCATAATTAGAGGTAAATCATCACATTTTCAGTTGATATGTAACATTTCACTGTTAAACATACGGAAATAAACAATTTTAGTGCAAATTGTGCTTTTTAATATCTGATTCAGTTAATTCATAAGTAAAATTCTACTTTGAAAGAAGGAAAATCAATATTTTTCAATTAAAGTATGACTGTTCCATGTAATAAGGCAACATTCTCCTAGAGGTTGGCAAATAAAGTGGCATTGCAACATATTTAATGCAATAATTTGCATGGTTCTTTCAGGTAAATATGAATATGTTAAAGCGATTTCTTTTGTTTACAATAAGGCAATTGACGATTCTGAGGTCTAAGTATGCTCTAAGAAATTCGCGTTAAGAGGAAAGGCTTTCTCAAATTAAAGAATGAAATTTGATGAGATCGGAGAAATTTGTCCCAAAACCTCTCTCACTCAATTCAAATAGATAAACGGAAATTTCGATTGTGGCTGTATGTGATGGATATCTTCACTCTAAAAAAAATAAACAAGTTGTCCACCTTATAGCCAAGTTGTTGACAAAGTCTGTATGTTGAAAAAGTGCCAAAGTACTTAATTGTATGTTTGAGTAAAGGGTCAACAGAACTTTAAAAAAAGCAAACGCAAAGTTCAATCATTTTTTTTTTCTGAATCTTCGAACAATATTATACTCTTCTTTAAAGATGTAAAACTATGAAAATATTGAATTAAATATCAAAAATTCTCCTGGATTCGGGGACAAAGCAATCGTGTAAAGTGCAGAGTTTCAAAATAATTCTAAATTTATTTAATTTTTAAAGAAAATTTTATATTTTCAACAATGGTAGGGAAAATCTAAATGTCCAACAAAAATTTCATATGTTGTTCCATGTCATAATTGTAAAAAAAGTAAAAGTTAAAATAAAAAAGTGTTCAAAATAGATATATCTTAAGGAGAAGGAAATGTAGCAAGAAAGTTTTGCGGATAAATTTTTATCTAAAAAAAACGAATTTAAAATTTGAAAAACCATCAATTTGAATAAGTGTAGGAAATTTCTTATTATCTATTATTATTATCTTATTTCTTGCTAACTAAATATTTTATCTTGAAAAATAAGAGTTAAAAGAAAGAATGCGTAGTTTTCCTATAAGTTATTTAAAGTTTTTCTTTCAGCTTCCGAAAATCAAAATAGAAAGAAAAATTTTCAGATTTTTTATATAATGAGATTTTATCGATTTTCTGTCGCAGTCACTTATGCTGTATAAAGAGAGATATTAAAAAGTTTTTACTTTTATTAGGCGAAATCAGAATGTGTGTAAACATACTAATTAATTATTAGCAATTAAAATGTACTTGAAATTTAGTCCTTTGCAATTAAGAAATTATATAAACAATATAACGTGTATTATTCATTTATATAGTAATTACCAGAATATTTCTTAAACAAATTTATTTTCTAAAAATTGAATGAATATTATTTATGAATTATGTAGACATGTAAATGATTTTCTAGCAGGGAATCTCTCCCTACACTTTTTTTTAGGTATTGGATAATACGAAAAAAAAAATTGTCTTCAAATCGAGTAGTGTCGATAATAAGTCAAAATCGTCGGAACCAAGAAGACTTTACAACAAATGAAAGTGTTGAACAATTACTTATAAGAACAACCAATTGGGATGACTAAAATAGAGATATAAAACATTTTTGTGTAGGACGAACTTTTCAAATTACAGGAACATAGCCGTGGAATAATTTTTTTTATGTAGTCCCAAAATATTTTTTACCTGGCATGTTTCTGGGATAAAAAAATAAATTCAAGTGGAAAATACACAAAATGTTGCTATGATAAAAAAAAAAATTATTTTGGAAAAACTCTGCTGAATCCGGAATCTGCCGGAAATGTTAAAGGAGTAGCTAATTATCAAATGTCTTCCTCTGTAATTTAGACAAAATTAAAGAGGAAGACAGTTTTATTATCAATAGTAATAAAGATATCTTGGAATTTCTAAAAAATAATATTTATAAGCTTAATACTTATGATTTTGAAAATTTGTTCACTAATCTACCTCATGAAAAGTTAATAGAGGTCTGTACTATTATATATGACGAATATTTAAATAGAGATATTATTACAAAAAGTAATTGGCTAGAGTTGTGTAAATTTAATATTATAGAAAACTATATTTTCAATGGAATTAATTTCTATAAACAAATAAAGGGGATTCCAATGGGAACAGCCTTTGCAAGTGCGTTAGCCAATATTTTCCTACATTATTATGAAAAAGAAATAATTAAACACAACTTAGTAATAGGCTGGAGATACATCGATGACTTAATTTTGTTAAATTTGGATAATCCTAGTGATGTTATTAATTGTTACCCAAAAGATTTAGTTTTGATTCAAACAAACGAAAATCAACTTAGAGCTAATTATTTAGATTTAAATATTGAAATTAATAATGGAAAAACGTTAATAGGTATTTTTGATAAAAGGAATGATTTTAACTTTAAAATAATAAAACTTAGTAACTACCATTCTAATTTACATTCTAAAATTTTCAAAAATTTGATTTTTTCAAAATTTAACAGGATTAAAAAATATGCAATAATAAAAGTTCGTATATTTTAGCAACAAACAATCTCATTGAGAACTTAACTATTAACGAATTCCCCAAAATCTTTTGCAATATAGAGGTTTTGATAAGAGAAGGACTGTCTGATTTCTGACTTCCTCCGGTTTGTTGGCTTTGAGTTATGACTCAACAGAGGGCACTTCAACTTTGATGACGTTACATTATGACAAAACTCAGTAAGCATATATAGTTGTAAATGCGGAAAATTTAATTTTGGTTCAATTTAACGAAGTGCATTTGCTCTAAAAAGTTTATACCTCAAACTGTCTTTTCAATTATTAAGTACTTAGCTTTCTGGTTTAAATGATTTTGGTATTTTGTGGCGTGATTTGCTGTGTATTTTTCTGGATTGTTTTTTGAAAATGTTTTTATTCTTGTGATACTAATTTTTGTCTCCCAAACCTCAATTTTCTGGGATTTTCGGGTCACGAAGGGTCAGTTGGTTGGACGAAAGTCAGACCCTTCACAGAAAAATCCCTGGTTTGAATCCTTGCCTGAGAGTGACCCTTGAAAAAGTCTTCGGGCCGGATTCATTTTATCTTTCTTTTTGATTTTTGAATGTAAAATTATTTTAATTCTATTTTGGTTAAGCTCATTTGTATTTCAGTTGTAGCAGCATTAGCGCTCTCTAAATACAATGTATATTTTATTATAGAGATTCAGGAAATTTTATATAGTTAATTTTCATATTGTATATTTCTGAATTGATAGTTGCTTCTTCTGAAGTAAGATTGGTATCTAACTGACGTGTTAAATAAACGACATTATTTGTTTCTGTTATGTGACAGAGAACTGTGTTATCCTTATTATGTCTTTAAACTGTGTAACCCTCGTATTGCAGATAGTTGTATGTTACTTGAAAACACACGATTTTCAATTTTCACATTGGTTCTTAAAAGCAAATTTGAGAAAAAAATACAGTCATTTCTAAACAAATTCTCAAAAAAAAAAAAAAAAATCTGCTGATCTGCTATTCTCCTTTTTGCTATTTACACTTATGATAAGTTTTTCTCTCTCTAATATCGAGTTTTTGCACTTTTTCATTTTCAAGATGTTTGAAAAATACCGTTAAATTTCAATATATTTTAATATGCTTGATATTAATTTAAATATTCGACAATTTTAAAAACTAAATTTTATTGTTAAATATTATTTATGTGTAGACAATTCCCGAATCTCTATAATTTTTAATTGTATTTTCAAACAAAATATACTTACTTCGAAAAATTCAAATTCATAATTTCAGAAAAAAAACTTACAGCGCACAATTTTCATTAAAAAGGAAAATAATGTGTCCTTTAGAGTGTAATAAATTTTAATATAATAAATTAGAGTGTAATAAATCTATTAATTATCAGTGCGAATATTTATTCTTGGAAAAGCAATGTCTCTCTAGAGCTTCGTAAACCTGTTACAGATAACAGCGTTCAACACTGCTAATCGATGAAACATGGAAATGAAAACGGTTCTGAAGAAAAATGAAAACAATTGATTAACAAAATGGCAGAAATTTGGAATTACACACTTTAATAAATTTTTAAACAGTTAATTTCATTTAAGAAATTTGGGTTTTCAAAATTACTTTTATCCTTTTTTAAAAATTTAACTAACATTATTTTCTTGCTTTATTTTTAAATGCAAGTATAAGTTATCTATTTTATTTCTTAATATATGCTGTTGTGAGAATTTTTTGTTACATTTCCTGAATTAGAAACTTTAGCTTTAAAATTAAAAGTAGTTAGATTGTTCGAAAATTTAATTATATCTTAGCAGGTGCAGATAATTTTAATACTCTGATGAGGATTTGATTTCAAAGTATTCTAAAATTAACCGAAACTACAAATTATATAGATGATGCATAAAAAAACAGGCCTAGAATATTTCTGATTCGTCATATACTTGTTTCCTTCCTTCCTTTTAGCTTTAAACCCTACTCAATTCCATGTAAACATCCCTCCTTGGCTTACATGATAATTTTCTAGCAATTTTATAATTATTCATTGCAATTTTATAACTTACATTTTGATAATTCACAAATTATCAAAATGTAAAAATATGGATTTTTGATATTTTTTACTTTACAATGTATGTGCTAACACATTTTTATCAGCTTCATAGTTTCCACAATTCTCCTGCTTTATCTTTATTCCTAAAAATTTTAATTTACCGTACTGAATTTTAAATTTTCTTTGCACAGATATGCTAATAATTCAATCAAGTCTCTTCATGAATATCGAAATTGTCATTTTCTTGAAAAAAAAAACTATGTTAACAGGTACTTTAATCGATATTTGTTTTCAAATGCAGAGAAAACGGTGGTCAAAAAGCGAAATTTCATTTTCATGAAATGGAGGTAGTAGGATGGATTCTTCTTACTAAAGAAGATTGTACTCAGTACAATCCTATTGAAGTGCTGTCCTTGTGAAAATTAAAATTTAAGAATTCCATTAAAAATTGTTACTTGTAGCTTCAAAAATAGATGATATCACTTTACTAAAAGAATATCTTTTTCAATTTATTATTAATTTCATCTATATATTGCAGTTATTTTTTTCGGAGAGAAAACAAAAACTGAAAATGAGAACAGGCGATAATTTTTTAAATGCTGAATGTCAGATTCTTGTCATTGCCTCAGAAAAAAATTAATAAAAATTAATTAATTAAAAATATGACTTTTACTACTTCTTTTAAGACATAATTTGATGTGAACCGTTTCATTTCCTTTCTTATTAAAATTTAAATGCATATATTTCTGAAACAAGAAATTACCTCTTCACTCAAAATGCACATTCGAAATTTTTCAAATTGCATTTCAGAAATTTTAAGTAAGTTCGAATACATATGTTATTGTTGTTGTTTCTGTTGGCACTTGCCATCCAATATATATTCTCTATCCAATCAAATAATGAAAATAATGTTGGAATTCGAAATACGAAATTATAATTCGATTCCAGAATTTTCCTAAAATTCTTAATCCTGTTTCTGAGTACTAAATTTTCAAAATTTCGAATTCTAAACACCTGCATAAAAAGGAATCCTGTTTGGAGCAACGTGTTTAAATCTGTTAATTAAATATGAAAATGTCCCAGATTCTGAAAAGCAATGCCGTATTGCTCTGCGAAAGCTCGTTAGAGTTAATGACGGAGAGCAACGCCATAAATTCCTGGATTACAGAATAAAATGAGAATTTTTAACAGCAGTGTGGAAACAATTAGTGGCGGAAATGCTGAAATTTCGTTCTCTATTTAGTTAACTGAGCATGTAAGCTTTCTGTATAAATCGATAGGCAGAAACCTAAACAGATTTCTTTTAAGCTAGTAATTTATTAAGTTTGAGCTGATAATCTGTCAAGTTTGAGCTAATAATATATTAAGTAATAATACCCATTTCACATTTCATTCTCAAATAAAAGAGGATGATTAAATACATTAACATAATTTCCTGACAAAAAAGTTTGTTTGATTTATATTAAAATTCAATATGCCAAACAAAATTGTCTTTATCTTTATATTTTCTTATGATAAAAATTAGTACGCGTTTATTCTGCATATGATTGTGTGTGTTGATGCTCTACAAATCAGACCCTTTGATCTAGAGCTACAAAAATTGGCACATTCATACTTTGGAGATTGGAAAATGTGGATCTTGGAGCAATATTTTGAAAATTTAATTAGAATTTTAATTAAATAAAATTGAGCGAAATGTTGTTGTTTTTCCGCTATAACTCCGAAAATAGCATAGCAAAAAAGTGATTTTTACATTATCTTAAAAGTTCAAACAACATCTTTTCAATATTACAATGTTTTAACCTATAAGTTAAATTCCTATTTTTAATGAAATATTATTAAAAACATTTTTTAAGGATTTATATAGCACAAAATAATTTCTTACACAGCACGTTAATCAAGCATGGGAAAATTAGTTTTTATCAACGTGTTGCCATCACTTAGTCAAAGGCTCAAATTAGGACTTAAATTAAGTTTCATTGCAAATTAAACCTAGAAAAATGCAATTTTTAGTACTCATGTAGCTACATTTTGAATTTGAAATATTGATTTTATAATTGAGATTATTTATCATTCGTATCTTTATGAGAGAATAACAATTTTTGATGGAGACAAATGCATCCAAAAGAATGCATTAGACAATTAAACCTGCTAAACAAAATAGAGTAAAATGCAGTGCTACACAATTTTTTAAGTAAGTTTCTGAGAAAAAGATAATTTTTAAATCGTTAGGTGAAAAAAATCATACAATTTATTTTCAGAAATCTAAATATTTATCAGTTCAATTATACTGTTTTTAATATTAATTTCCCAAATGTTATTAAAATCGTTTTTCTATGCTGCATATTTTTTTTACTTCATGTGTAAACGATAAAAAGTATTCAATACTGTTTTTTCATCTTTTTAGTCTAAAATATATTAATATTTGCTTTATTAATTTCGCTTTATTAAAAATTTGATAAATTTAAAAAATCTTTAAAATAGTTTACATTTCACAAGCAATTGAACTTATTTTCACTGATTATAAAAATAAAAATCTACAATTTTCCTTTATAGTAACATATAATTTCTTATGTATCACCGAATTTCAAAATACTGCAATATAACAAACTTGTTTTAGGTTGAATAGACAAATTTGAGGAATAGTTTGCATTTAAATAAATTACTTTTAAAATTCTTCAATTCATAAAAATCAATTGAAACAACTAGCTTTGTTCAAATTTTTGGTGAGATTTGCTTAGAATTACCTTCATTAAATATAAAATTGTTTTCAAGAAATAAGACATATCAGTTCTAATTGATATGAAAATTACTAATAATTATCTTTTGAAAGAATTAAGCACAATTAGCTATGAAATCTCTCACTTCACAAATAAGATTTAAAATTTTCAAATTATCAAGGAATAATTATGATGTCAAGCTTTTAATGTTTAAATTATTTTGAAATTAATTTAAGGAACTTTAAATTTTATGAATCACACACAAATTAATTATCAAAGGTGTTTGCAATCACAAATTAAAAAAAATACACTAGTCTTTTTTTCATTTAAATTCTATCATCTTCAAGTAAATTAAAAATGTATTCAACTTTCATTGATTAAATGCCACAAAGAGAGAAAAGAGCGCTAGAGAGGGAGAAACCACCAATTAATAAAATATAATGAATTATTTCTGAGATGCTGAGAATGCAATTATACAACTGTCAGAACGAATGAAGTTTAGATTATTCCGTAACGGAAGATTAATTGCTTTCGGGACACAATTGAAAAAGTGTGAAATGCTGAAAAATTTCGGAATGAAAGTTTCCGAGACTACCTCTTTTCATCCAATTAATGACACTTTTATACGTTTGGCTTGGGTTGGAATGATTCTCGAAATTTAATGAACAATATGCAAATGGAAGAGCATTATAGAAAAATGAAAAATATTTTCTAATTGTATGAATAGAAAATGATTCACCCCAATTAAATAGAAAATTTGAGTCTGTCTTGTTTGCAGACTGAGGGGTACATTTTATAGATTTTTATAAGCATTCCAACTATACGTAATATTTTCAATTAAATGGAATTATTGTTTTTGATCTTGATGAGATACTGCTGTAATAGGATATATATATTATCTTTGTGTAAAAAAATTGCACATATGTATAATATATATTGAAAACTAATGATATATTATATGCATGAACAATTTTTATCACAGAGATTGGATTTTAACATACAAAAATGCACCGATTGATATACTATCAACAGGAAAAATAAATCATTATAAAATTAAATTAAAAGTAAATATTTCTTGAATCAAAACTAATAACAGATGCATTGTATTTGTTTTAATGGTCTTATTGTGGCTTGGTTTGATGCAATGTTACTGTAGTCTTGCTAATATTAATATTTTGAAATAATATTTTGCTTATTATCGTGTAATTTATTGTCTTCGATTTTATAATACTAATTCTTTTCTTTAAAACCTCAATTTCTTTGGATTTTCTGATAATGAGGGGTCAATACTTGGACGAAAGTCAGACCCTCCCCCCTCACAGAAAAAATCCCTGGTTTCAATCTCAGCTTGAGGAGTTGAAAAAGTCTTCTGGCCGAATTCATGCTTTCTTTCTCTGATGTTCCATTTTTACATATAAACTTAATATATATTCCAATTTCTTAACTTTATTCTTTCTTTTTTATCTGACCGCTTTTAGAAGTATGAAGATGATTTAATTGTTCAAATGTATCAATTGTTTATTGATTCATAAATTATGATAAAAAATTTCCTATTATGATCCAATTGTGCTTTTTATGCCACAGAATATAAGAAAATTGCTTTTTCTTTCTCTTGAGTTTTTCATGCTGACTATAAAATTTTTGAAACTTATAATTTGTTTGGTATCAGAAGATCAGAATTTTTAATCAAATTATTTAAATATGGAAAAATAAACGAAAAATTATATTGTTGTTTGTAAAATAAAAAAAGTGATCGTTATTGTGTTATTTTATTTTATTTTTTTGGAGTTGAAGCGAGAGATCGTAATTTTAATGTAAATACCTGTAAATAGTAAATGATTCCTATAAGAGTACAATGAAATAGAATGTATATTAATTAAGGTAATTAATTAGTTATAATTTTTTATTGTATGTGAAGTTTAAAATTCAACACATATAGGATGAATTGAGAATGAAGCATGTGCATGTTTACTCTGCTTTAATCTTACAAATAAAAAAATTTTGGTTCAGGTTTATTAATTACATCCATTTTTTTAATTATTAAAAATAATTTATTTTATTTCTTGTTGCCAATTTAATTTTATTGCTTGAAATGTTACGGCGTTAATATAATATACATAATTAATTAAGTTCCATGAGTTTCAACAATCTACCTGTAGCATTTTAAATTCCTATTCCTTAAGCCACTCGCTCAGCTTAAAGAAGTTGAAAAACTGCGTGTAGACTTTATGATTTAGGTTGATAAGAATATATATACGGAAAAATTTTAATTCACTCTTTTCTCTTTTTACATTAAGAAAAAAAAATGAATGTTGCTTTTTTTATTTTTAATGCCAGATGCTATTTGTTTTTATTTTCAATACTCAACACTTTTCCTGGAAGACAGGAATTACTTTCTATAGTTTACCAATTGAGGTTCGTTTATTATGAAGACTAATATTTTAACACTTATGTTTGTGTTCTACATTGAGTTTACTTGCAGGTTAATTAGTTTAAAAAACTATTTAATGTTAAAGCTGATAAGCTTAAATGGAAAATACTGAACATAACAACACCAGTTTAGAGGTATTTGTTTTAAGGAGAATTTCGAGGACGTTCAAGGTAATGGTTCGTCTGGCCACCTGATTAACGAAAGGTATGAATCTTTCAACAAATTCCCTTTTATGTAAATTGCAAAGATCACTCGCTTGCTTAGAAAAGAATGATGGATTGCTTAGAAACGAAAAGATGATAACATCTATTGTGGTTATTAAAATTATTTTAACTGTCTGTTTTAAGAGACACAATGAAGTCTCAATTCATAGAGAAACTCTTACTAGTATATACTGAAAAATCACATTCCGGAATCATAGACTTTTTTGATCGCATTGGGAAATTTACCGAACTAAGTGAATTAGAATTTGCTCAATCCCTCATTATAAATCAAAACTTTGATTGACAGCTTATATATCATGTAAATTCAATTGACGGTATTAATCGAACTGCAATCATTAAACAAACTTAATATTAATTATCATATTCCAAGTGTTTTAAGAAATAAGGTATCATATTTTATTTTAATATGATATAAATTTATCTTTACTTTCATGACATTTGTTTAAAATATGATATAATACTTTTTAAATTTTATTTTTCAATTACCTTAAATAAATCTGTCTCAACTAACTCATGTCTTACTGATACTCAATCGTAATTCTTGTTGTAACCTCTGTCATGCGTCAGCAAATTTTATTTGTGTTAGAAACTGATG
>JAPMOR010056476.1:80314-93898 GCA_026543865.1 Argiope aurantia | reverse complement strand
CCTCTGTCATGCGTCAGCAAATTTTATTTGTGTTAGAAACTGATGAAACAGTGACATAATGTGCTATAAATTCTAGTATTATGAATTTTCTTAAGATCAATATTCAGGAATTTTATGAAATAGCATAGCATTTATCAGAAATTTTGGCAAGCAGAAACATTATCAGAAGCAGAATATTAAAAAAACAAGCAGAAACTTTAAAAACACATTTATCAGAAATTTTGGCAAGCAGAAACTTATAAACCAAAATTTAGTAATTATTTATATATGCTATCTTTCTCTCTATATATATCTCTAAACTATTGCTATTGATTTGAACAGGTACGTATTCATTTAATCTGATCAGAAAATATAAATTTTCACAGTTAAAGAAAATAACTTATATGTTTTTATTTAAGTGACATCTTAATGACAAAACTTTTTATAATATAATGTAATTATTTCTCAGAAGTTTTCAAAAAATAACTAATTTGACCAAAAAATAGAAATATTTACAGTTAAGAAAATACCTTATATGTTTTTATTTAAGTGAACATCTTAATGACTAAACACTTTATAATATAATGCAAATATTTTTCAGAAGTTTTCAAAAAATACATTTTTGTATAAATATTTGCTTTCCTATTACAGATGTCAGAATACATTTTTTTCCATATTAAATCTTCAAAATTAGAAACTAAATTTGAAATCTAAAATTAATAATCATTTATTTGTTCAGCTGACTTAAGTATATTTCTAGATAAACATTATGAGTCAATAAATACATATTAAATCTTTGCTTTGAATCTGCCTGAGGTGGTCCGACAGCAAAGGAAATTTTAGTCTCAATTCATTAAAGACTAGTGAAATGCCACTTTTTAAATTGGAAAATATTTAATTTTCGAATATCGCTTTCTAATATGGTTTCAGTAATAATATCATTTACACTGGAGAAAATTATAGTCAAGAATCTTTTTCTTGCTACTTAAAAATCTTTCGAAATTATTTAATGTCAGTAAATAGGTTTCTACGCGCTATATTTAAATTGAAATTTGCAAATATCGATTTGAAATGAAATAATTTAAGACCAATTGTTATTGCAACTTTCTGTCAAAATATAGATATCTGCTTGCCTTTTTAATATCTTATAATTTCTCCCGTGTGAATTCTGCGACATAATGATGACTATCCATCTTTGGTAATAAACTTAATCGACAATAATTCTATGAATTATTTTATTTACAGCTTGAATTTAATGGTTCCTTCGATAAAATATTTTTTATTAGAATATATTTATCGGCTCTGATTATAATGTTAAATAATTATCTTGTTTAGTTAGCATCACGTCTAAAATTTGTGCATTAACCTGAAAAGAGACATATTAAACAAATGTCATACAAGTTATAAATATGATACGTTACCTTTTAAGATACGAATGCATACTGCACCTTACCCATACAACATTTTAATAATAGTGATAGTTATCGGTATAAACATATGAGGTAGCTTTCTATATGTTAAATGATGTCAGAAAATAATCTATGCCCTGTCCCCGCCCCAAAAAATAATTGATTTTCAGAAAATATTGCGTTTTTACTTCCTTGTCTCAAAAAATAAAAAGTATAAGCACTATAGATATTATTCAGTTCGTCAAAAATATTTCAAAGCATAGAAATAAATATAAGAAAAAGCATCTCAGATATTTCAGGTCTTCGATAAAAGTATAAATTATTTTCGCTTAATCTGTCATACCAAGAAATCAGTTGAAAGACATGAAAACATTGCAAACTAATTTGAAGAAAAAATACAAAATATAATAAATTATAAAGAATGTAAAATGTAGCAACGAGGTCTGAGAGAAAATGCTCGATTAACGGAGAGTTAAAAAAAATAATTTTTTATAGGTTTTTAATGTATTTTATAACTTATTTTATGTCAATTTTACGGTAAAAAAATTATCGGGAAATAATGTTATTGAATGGAATAATAAATATTTCTGCAAAAAAGTGTATAAATAATTCAGTATAAAAAGTTTTTGAAGATAGTAAAATACATTAATAGAATTTGTGTGTTTATGTAATACATATAAATCGTGATTACTTTCAAAGTTGTTTTTTTTTATTTCTGGAAATTTTTATTTTCCACCTTCCTAAGCAATATTCTGGAAAAAGCTTGAATAAGGATTGAAGATAAATTACAAGAATGGAATTTGAAGTTCTCAGCTTTCTTTGTCAACTTTAGAATGTCGTTCGTTTGTATATCATTCATCTAGCAAAGGATATATGTTCATAAATCATGATCACGATCAATATAATCCTAGATGATATTGCTTTAAAATGGTGAAAGATTTGAAAACCTCAAATAAAAAAATGTCAATGAATATTTCAACTCAAATGGATGCTGACGAGAATGGAATCGATTAATGGGATTTACTCTGCGCATATCTAAATAATAAATAAGCCATAATTACTTTTGACGCATCTTTCTCTAAGACAGGCTAAATGTGGTTTTTAAAAGCATAAAGAGTGATTTAGAGAAAATAATGAAAAATAAAATGAAAAAAAGGATAAAAATGAATATTTTGACTTTGTAACGACAGTTCTTGAATAATGTTTGTTAACTGATATGTATAATACGAATAAGCTATAATTAATTTTGGCATGTTTCTCGTTTGGTAAGTTAATATGATGGTTTTTGACATCTTTAAGTAATGGCTCAAAACTTCATGAAATAAATTAGAATGAAAATAAATTAGAAAACAGAAGTACGTTAATTATTATTTCGGCATCCTAATGGCAAATATCGATGCATATATATCATTGAATCAGCGCAAATTGTAAAACTAGTTCTTCGTTTAATTAATTAAGTAAGTTTAATTAACTAAAAAATAAAAAAAAATAATTAAGAAAAGTGTAATTAAAATTTTTCAAAAGTTAATTGTTTAATTGTTTTTAAATTGTTAATATTTTTAAAAAATTTTATTAAAATAGTAAAATTAGAATTTTTATTTTTAAATATTTTGATTTAGAATGAATCTTTTATTCATTATTGAATGTATATTTGGTACTTCTTTTTAATTTTTTTCAGATTCATTTCCAGGTGCGTCCAAGAAAAATTAATTAGAATTTAACTAAATCTATATGTTATTTGGTAACTAATTTCTGAAAATCATAAACTTCTGCATTGTCATCAAGAAACAAAATTGTTATATAATTGCATAACATAAATCGAATAACATATTTGACTACTATTTAGGAAATCTCAATTACATATTTGCTTTTTAAGCATGAAACATATTAAATAAAATAAAAATGTGCATTAAAATAGATAAAATTTATTGGTAGTACTGTAATACATTGATAGTCTTCAGTACAATGCTTGCTTATATTTGGGCTAATAGATATATTGTTTTCAATCAATCGGAAAACTTTAATGTTAAAAAATTTGTGTAATTTCCACTAATTTGGAATATGTTCTACACATAAAGTAGATGCATAAATACAGTATATTCATCAAGAATTTCATAAACATAATAAACAACATACTTTTTGTAAAAATACTCAAATTTTTGTTTAAGCAGGATACTTTTGACTCTTCTTTCTTTTAGGTGTGATAAATATTGACCTTCTATAAAGAATGATATATATTTTTTATTAGCCGTTGAAGTTCAGTGTGATTAGAGTAATATTTTTATGATGAATGGCTTTTATTTACTTATTCGTTTAATTATTAGATTAGAACTTGCTTATTAATAACTATTGTTGACAGATATTTATTGAGAATTTTTATGGAAAGCAAAAGAAACAGGAGTTATCATTTTATTAAATAAAATATCATAATAATTTAACAAATAGGATACAATAAAAAAATATTTTCAATTAAAAAAAGCACATAATTTTTTAATAAGAATAAACAAAGTTTCAATGTTCAAAAATATTCTGTATTCGGCCATCCATCTAAATAATCTCTAAACGATACTTTTATGGTGAAATAGAATTTGAGAAAAATAATGACTTTACATGGAAAAAGATCGAGAATTTCGATGTTCAAAAGATCTGAATCGTTGAGGTATTGATCCATTATATCTTATCTGTATAAAAAGGAAAAAAAATTAAATAACTCAAAAGCAAATAAAACAAATTCATTTTAAAATCAGCTTCCGTACAGATAATTTAATCTATGTATTATCATTGTTCCTATTGAGAAACCTAATACAGGATTTGAAAATTCTCACGATGATAATAAAATCACGATTGGTAAAAAAATAACCCAATAGTTTTATTTTTTTCCTTTTTATATCTTGTTTTGGTCAAAACAAGAATTATTCTTGATAAACATTCCAATGTCATAGAATGAATTAAATTTTCTAAGAGTAAACTTTTTTTTATTTTTGTTTTACTTACCTCAATCATAGATTTACTTCAAAATATTTCAACTGTCAAAGGAAAAAAAAAAGTAACAACACACTTAAAAAAACTCATACTTCGCTTTTTTTAAAAATGTTTAAAACTAAATAGATATAATGAAGGGGAATTTATGTCTTTTAAGCATTTTGAACAAGAATTCTCTAAATTAAATGAATTGCAAAACCAAGCAATTAATAATATTATAAAAGTGATGTTTTGATGTGTATTAAAAAAATTGGAACACACTATGGATTATTTCAGAGAAATTAATGATTAAACAGCATTTACTGATAGGGTTCATTTTGTTGTAAAGGGTCCGATTTTTAATTCTTTGTAGATTCAGAAGGTTTTGGCAGATTTGGATTTTTAAAAACATGCAGAAATTGGAAGGACAATTTCTTTTGGTTCTTTTTCCAATGAATCGAAAATTAGATAAAAGCACAGTTATTGAGAAAAAAATGTTATAGTTTCTGCATCTGTATTGAACAAGAATTATTCTGCGTGACTATTTTACTCATGGTTATAGCCAGCTATTCCATATCATCTAACATAATGTTACATCATGCGTGAATTTTAATGTCCAAATCAGAAAAATTCCTTGAATTTCATGAGATTATTATGGGTATCATCCTATCTCTAGATATAGGCAAACAATAATTATTATCCTAACTGAATTCCAACTAAACAATATATTTGAGTATAATTTGCCTAAGAAGATTATTCCATGCTCTATCTAAACATAAATGTTTTTTAACAATGTGCGGCTGCCAGGTATTTAATACCACACAGAAAGGTATTTAATACCACACGTGAAAGGCATTTAATACCACACGTGAAAGGTATTTAATACCACACAAAACCTTCAAGAGATTTCTGTAACCATTATATTTGTATGGCATTCAGCATCTCATAGATCAATAATATTGTACTTTTATCTTGACTTTTAATTATTTATAGGATTTTGTTGCTAATGACATCTTTAATTCGGAATTCAATTCATAACTATGCTATTGACATTTGAGACCCTCTTAAACAGTCAACAGCATATGCTTCAGCTTGATCGAATTCGAGTCAGTCTAAATTTTTCTATCTTAACTCTTCATCAAAGAAATTCTTATATATCATTTTATGTATAGTTGATAATTCATGTTATGATTTCTGATGAGAAACAAATTTTTTCCGGCAAAATTCACATATTCAAAAGGACTATTTTCACGTTTTTAAAAATTTCATTTCTAAATAAAAAAAAAGCATTGATATCTTTTGTTATGGTTATTATTCCCAAAATTATATATTTCATCAAGTGTAGAATAGCATTTTTAACTTTTTAAATGACCTTGACATATTTAAAAAATACTCTTCAAAGCTTTATTCTGTACATCAAGTCTTTTTTTTTCTTTTCCGTTCGACATATTCAGCGATCAAGTAAGCTTTCCAATATATAACGATCTATTTTTAATTCAAAATTAAATTATTAATCATTACATATTTAGAATTACTTCATAATTCTTTTGATTGACAGTTGATTTTAAATTCTGTTAATACATTTGGAATTGCCCATTCACAGAATTACCATTTTGTAACATAAAATGTTTTATAGAAAACGTAACAAGAAAAATAATGCACATTTTCTAAAAATTATTTAATCATCACTTTTTTTGGAAATCGATATGTTTAATATTAATTAATAGAAGATTAATTCATTAAGATTTAACATAAATTCTAAGTCTTATTTCCCTGATAAACAACAACTACTGAAATTCAAATAACGAATTACAGACACTTCTTTAAAAAAACACATTTGGAAAATGCTGATTAGAATGTCTTAAATCCGTTAATTAAATATATAAATAGCCCATGTCTTTCAACCACTGCGGTAACTCCTTACGTTTAATAGCGAGCCGTGCCACGTGCTGAGGCAAGAAAATTCAAAACGAGACTTTCCTTCATCTGAATCAAAATAGTTGTTGAGCAATATGGGAAAATTCCTTTTCCGTCTCTTCTTATCGAGAGAATAAATTTCCTTCATTAGTTTATTGGTTCTTTGTTTCAAGTTTCTAGATGATTTTGCTGTGTTAATCTTCACTCTGCATTTCTTCATTCTATAAATCGGATTAAAGATTTATTGATTTTTTTTTTTTGAAAATTAAGGAAGTCCTAAGGAAAATTAAGAAAGTTTTGAAACAGACGATAATGAATAATTATTATTTTTTATTTCTTAAAAATGACATTTCATAATATATTGCTTAAAAACTTAATTATCTGCAAATTTTATAAATAATCTGTAATTAAATATCTGGAAAATTTCTTAAATAAAAAGTGATTCAAAGATAAAATCAGAAATAAATCCATTAATAAAAGAAATAAGGGATATTCAGTTGTGAGTAAGTTAGTAATAGACATTATATAATAAAATTAATTTTTTTAATGAAAACTAACCTTAAAAAAATTAATAAAAAGAAATAGTATTATTCACATAGTCTTTTAATAGTACTTACAAAGTTTAAATAATTGTATAATTCCTTGTATATATATATATATATATATATATATATATATATATATATATATTTCAGAAATATTTTGCATTTAAAAATAAACTGTTACCTAAATAATTGATAAATAAATAAGGTTCACCCATTTTATTCCCTTAAAATTATTCATTAGCTATCCACTTGTTTCCATTGAGACCCAAGCAAATGCACTATGATGGAATATTGAAAATTAGGTAATAGGTAATGGCAAATGGCATTGCTTAGCTGTAATTCACTTATTTATTCTTATTACACATTTGCACTTATTACTTAGCTGTAAAAAAACACATTTGCTTTTCTTAGTTAAAATATCAAATTTTTGCGAATAATTTTCAAATAACCTTATAGAAATTGTAAAAAATGTGTTTCTTAGAATTTTTAATGCTGAATAAATGTTTTTGTCATCTCTATAGTAAAAGCATTTTAAAAATTCAGAAGCTGATGAAAATATTTTAATGCAAATAATTATACAAAAGAGATAAACTTTAAATCATTTTCTAATTGTTCTTAAAATTCATACTTTATGTGCATTTTTCCATCATGTTATAAATATTTTTGACCGAGTTTCTGTCAATTGTATGTCCTCATGTTTAAAAAAATAATAATAAAGCTTACTTTATATCTTGCCATGCATATAAAATATGATTTACATCCTTGTTTTAAGATATATTACATATCCGTTTTTTAAATTAAATTTCAAAGTATAATTAGGTTTCCTCTTTGCTATTTTTCTCTTAAAAAATCATTCTTCTGTCATTTTTATTAAGAAATAGATGTCTATGATCGCTTTTAAGATTAGATTAACGTTTTATTCTTTCTTGTTTAGATTTGGAAAAATTTATATGTATGAAACTAAAGTTATGAAACTTCATGATTTTCCCTATAAATACAAGGTATAGTACAATACCTTTAGGATGTTCTTAGATATTCTGAATACCGGATAATATAACAATGTAACAATGCTGTTGGCTATTTTGTTCTGTTAGGGTTAGGACATAATTTTCCGAAATTAAATATCAGGAAATCAACTTACAAATACATTTTCAATCTTTCAGTCCATGAAAGATTTTAAGAAATTATTTTTTCAAATCTTATATGTAAAAGTTGTAATTAATCATGCATATAGTTACAGAAACATCCTCAAACCAACATCAAACACATGCTTTCACATATTAAATATGCAAAAGGTGAGACAGACATGCATTATAATATTCTGGCCAATTAGTAACATATTTATTATGCCAATAAGAAATTGGAACGTATTTATCCATGGGAATTTTTCTGACAATATATTAGATTTAGTGGAAAGTATTACTTTAAAAGATCTTTCAGGAGGAGTTGATTTCAAGAAAATAATTAAAAAATATGTATTCTGCATTAGTTTTCATAAATCTCCTTAAATTTTCAACATAAAAAATGGTTAAAGGCTTCAGAATCGAATGAATATCATTTTAGCATGTAGTTGCTACATGTAGTTTGAATTATGGTGTAATTTTTTTGAACAAATAACAGTTCTAATGAAGTGCATTTTTCTCTAAGAGCAAATTATTTAAACTTGAAAATTTGGAGGAAATTAAAAGAGAAACTTGCATGAACTAATGAATTATATGTTACGATTGTTTTTTTCTTAAATATATTTAATAATTCTGATCTAGATGCAATTAATTATTTGATTTTATGATATCTAATAGTCATTTTTTACATTCTGATATTTTTTTAATCTGATTTTGTTGATCTGATCATATTGTTCGGTTTTATATGCGTTTGAAAGAAATCTACTAAAGATAATGAAAGAAATTTGGTCATATCAGTATGCGGTAACATTTATTTTATAGTACACTCTTTGTTTGCATATGAATTTTTGATACCATTTTAGCAGAATCGTAAGTTTTTAAGTTCTGTCTATTCCAGAAATGTAAATGTGAATTAACTTTTGAATGTTTTGCCACATGCAAATCTTTAATGTGATATTGTTGAAAATTCGCCTTTTTATTTATTTTTACTTTACAAATTATTGTGCTTATATTTTGCAATAAGCCTCTATTGACATATTCTTTATTATGATATATTCTTAAAATGATTTTATGATATAATCTTTAAATTTTTTTCCTAAGAGCAGAGGAAGTATACTTTCCATCAAATTCATTATTTCTTTAAGTATCCATTATTAGTTATTTAACCACATCTGATTAGAATTATTATTTTTAAATATCTTCAGAATTCACAAAAACTATTAATAAGCACTTTAAGCATATAGTTCGACTTAAACTGCCGAATGAATTGCCAATTATTAATAAATATTTCTTTAGATTATAATGTGCTAGAACTAGAAAGAATCTTTGCACAATTATTTCAAAAATGTTTTGACGAGAGAATACAAACAGGTTGTTTCAATTTCTCACCTACAATATAAAAAAAGGGCTTAAATTTTTTAAGGGATTATGCTTTAATATAATTAGGTGTTTAATTGCATAATATTTTAACAAATAATTTATATGAATTTCTCATTTTCCATGAATTTCTATTCTAAAAATAATTAATCTATCATAATTAGAAAAAATAGACATTTAATGATTTAACATCATTTTATGACCACGAGGCCTAGAAATAGAATAAGTTTCATTACCAGGAATCAGATTGGTAAGCTAGTTTGAAATGTCTGACTTTTGTTAAAAATGTCATTAGAGTTAAATACTATGGTTAAGTTTTGGAATTCGATTTACAAATCATACTTAGAATGCACAGTAATACAGAACCAAAGTGAGAAAATGAATTGCTATGATTCTAAAATACTATTAATATTCAATAAATAAATATCTTGCATGCAACTATAAAACAAAATTTTTGACTGACATACTTATTAATATATTTTGATAACAAATATATACATATGATTTTTTTATAATATAGATGTTATAATTATTATTTTTGAATGGGACAATGAATGCATCTTTTTTTAATTCCACGTGTTATGCGTCGGTATTACGTATGTTTTCGTCATCCTCTTAGTGTATATTCAATAAAATTCGTTTCAAATATTTAAATATATTTTTTAAAATCTAATCATGTTAGTAATATTTGAAGAATAATTGAAGGGAATCAGCAATATAGAGGCTTAAAGGCTGAAGTTACTGTTTTTCTATTGTTTTTTTTTCAAAGCTAAATGTAAAGAACACTCTCAGTTTCAAGAAATTATATATAAATATAAAATATTTAAAAATTTAAATAATTAATCAATTATTCTAGTTATAAGGTTGAGCAAATAACATCTAGACATATATAATACTTAAAATAATACCTATTTCTCTTTTCTAAAGCTGAGTTAGCTGAAATGGCTTGAAACAATTGCCTAATGATTTAAAGTGCGAATGTGAAAATATGTTCAACTTATATCTGAACTATCAACCTAGTCTAAGGAACTGCTAATTTCGCAAAGCGTCTAGGCTCATTGTGTTGTTCAGAAAAATGTGATAAAGTTAGTTTCTATATCTTCCTAATATTAATGCAAGTGACATTATAGGTTGTTTGCATTTGTGATATACATTATTAATATATTCTATTTCCGAAGACAGTTACATAACAACTTACACTGCGTAAGAAATATACTAAAATATTTAGCAAAAATAAATAGTTTTTACCATTCTTCTAAATGCAGCAATTCAATACTATATTTGTATAATTTAACCCTTTCTAGGGCCGTGGGAAGTCTGCTTCCCACCAAATTTATCGATCTTTGTATGAAATTATGTAGGTTGGCATAAGTTCTGACACACTTTTTTAGAAAGACAGAAACTTAGATGCTTCAGTTCTTTATCTCACACAAAATGACGTGTCTTGATTTGTTACTTAATTATTAATTAACCAAATTAATTAATTAATTAAATTTAATTTATCTAATAAGCTAAATGAATTTCTTTTCCTTATTCTAATTTCAAGTCTAAAAATATTTTAACATAATATGACTAGAAAAAAATCTCCTTTAAAGGGTTAAAATTGAAGCGCTTGAATAACAAATATGTTTTGATTGATCGCATTGATTACTGCTGTAGTCAAAATACGATTTATTTCCAGTTTTGTTATAGTTCTGCAATTTTTGTAATTATTTTGTTTCGACAACTATCCATTTCCCTAAATGTTCTTTAATTCTTAATCAAGAAAATTCTGCTTAAAATATCAAATTATTTTTAACTCATTAATAAATTTAATTAGTTTAAGAGGAATTCGTGAACATATGTCCAGAAAAATTGAAGTTGGTGAATCTCAAGTAAAATATAATTAAATCTGCAAATTACGTTTAAAGTGATTGATCAAACGGATTCATTGGAATATTTAAATTAAGACTGTTCGAAATATTTAATTAAAACGGCATTATCGCATGTAATTATGAGACTGCAATTTCGTTATGAAGTATTAAAATCTGGATAAACTCTGAAATAGTTTTTTCCCTTCAAATGATGATTTGACAAACTGTTTTAAAATACAAATGTAATAATGAATTATTTTTTTTACTAAATTAAATGAGCTTCTATCGAATTGAACTTTGATTTTAGATTACTTGTATACTTAAACTACGGCTGCTGGCATCACAACCATTATCACTTTTTATTCATTTACAACTGGGAAGAAAAGCAATCATGCAATGTTCCAACTGCAGAAACAAATTATTTCTGAAATGACATAGAGACAATAAAGAAAAGTTCCATATTTTCGTTAAATTAAAGCATATAATTTTACAACATATTTTTATTTTGAGTAATTACTCTCTCAATTATTCTTGCTTTCTCACCTAGTTGGGAAATATTCCATCTCGAAACAGTAATAGAATTATGATTTTTGATTAAGAAATATAAATTTGGAAATTCAAATACTTCAAATATTTTTCATTTAATAAACATTAAGCTTACTGAATAATTAGTTATCAGAGAGCGAAGTGTCAAGTAAATAAAATTAATGATTATTTATCTCCCTTCTGAATTCTTTAACACATTGACAGCCGAATTAAGCGCGTGTTTGTTGCAGATAATATGTAATTATACCAAGCCATCTATCTTTTTAGGCGATCCATTCTCTAATATATTTAAGATATAAAAAAGAAGGGGACATCTAACTAGATAGATGACCAGAGAATCAGGCGTGAGTCGTAGCAGCGAACAACTTAATTTTAACCAAAGAATTTATTGAGGAGTCTATGTTTTGTATTGTTATACTATACAATGACACCTTTTCTCTTAATAATTGGAAAGCAATTACCAGTGAAACTAGATTCTCTAATATAATAATATAATTAATTGTAATTAGTATAATTCATTGATATAAATATTGACAAAAAATCTCTGCTATTATGGCTCAACATGTTATCAAAAAATCAAAATTTAGTTATATCCGAATTCTTTCATCAAATAGATAACGAAAGCTATATAATTTATAGCTGTTGTGAATTGTATGGAGGTCTTAATTTGTAATAAATCATTATAGTTTATACTTAGATTTTTATAAAGGGCTCATTTCTTATTCTTAAAGGATTCTTATAAAGGACTCAAACACTTTTTTGTTGATTTTACCAATATCTTTCAAACATTAGTGAATGGTCTACTAAGAAATACTAAATTTCTCTGGTATATCTACGACTATTTAACAAAAATTTACATTGACGTCTGCACGTAGAGCTTGACTATTTAAGGGACATGGATTTTCATGAATGAAGTTAGACACAGAAGACTGATATTTCTTAGCATGGATCTAGCAAATTCATTTTGAGATTTAATAGCGTGTATTGTGTCTAGGTAAACATCACATATGACACTTTTGTAGATTCTGTTGCATATCATATCATCTTAAAACTTAAACAGCAAGCAATATTAAATTTGTTACTCTTCTGGATTTTGGCTTTATTCTATCTCATATGAAGTGGGAATCCCAACCTAACCCAACTTACCCAAAGAAATAAAGCATTGAGATGAAAGGATGAATGGGCAGGAGGAGGAAACATATTGATAGGTATACATCATATTATTGCATTATTCTTTTTGTGTGTGTATATATATATATATTGTTACAAATCTGTAATTCGGCTTCCCAGCATAGTTTGTTCCATCAACAGAAAGACAGTTTTAAAGACCACGGAGTCCAGGTGGCGCTTGAGAGGTCCCAGAGGTTGGCGACAAACTTGGCGACCATTTGGCGTCTTGACGACGAATTTGGCGACTTTGGCGCCAAAATAGATTATACACGAAACATCGAGAATTTTCTCGATCCGTCCAGTAGGAATCGAGATACGCCTCGAACGTTCCTGATTGGTTGAGAGGCTTCTAGCCCCGCCTCCCAAGACCTATAAAAGGAAGCAGCCGCAGCTTCCAGAGGAAGGTAGACGACAGAGTCGTCGAAGCCGGTCGTGGTCAGAAGTCGGAGTGGGGAAGAAGAGTAGTCGGAAGCGATGGAGTCAAGCTCGTGCTGAACTGAGCTGTGCACTACTGTCTGCAGTTGATTCTTGTTGTATGCTGCTGTTGTATGCTACACGTCTCGGCTAAAGATAGTCGTCTCTGTGCTGTATATAGCTGTCGTCTTTGTGCTGTCTTGTGTGTCTTCGTGTAAATAAACTTCGTTGTTTTATTTTCTACTGCCGCCTGCTGATTGCGCGTTCTTTACACCATATCACTTCCACTATC
>JAPMOR010056476.1:53066-80214 GCA_026543865.1 Argiope aurantia | reverse complement strand
TATATATATATATTAGAGACTCTATCTTTCAAACATTTCTGAAAATTTAATTTAGTTTTAAATAATTTTCTCACTTAAAAATTGAAATTTCTCAGTGCAGTCTTAGTCAAAAACATAAAAAAATAGGTGACCACTTTTGACGCTGCTTTACAATTATGAATCGATGATTTTACAACGTTTGATTTATTCAAGAAATTGCCAAAACCAGTTAAAAATTATAATAATTTTTTGAATTAAAATTTTGCATTTATTGATTGCATTTCACTGATTCCTATTAATTTATTTTTCCAATTCTGTGTCATCATTTAATCTATAATTTCTACTGTCTTTTATAAAAAATCCTTTCCCTTCTTTTATTCAATGCAAGGATAGGGAGCTCGAACGTTCAGTACTTCTTCTGCAACATTAGCTATTATGGTGAAATGGTCCACGAAATCATCAACCTGGTTACTAAAACATACCATCACCCACTCAGTCAGATAAAAAAAACATTAGATTTCATTAACAAATTATAAAGTTATTTCGTAGAGGTGTTATAAATAATTGATTATGATAAAAGTATTATGGCAAACAGTTTATGGATTCAAAAATTCAATACATGTAAATGAATACTGAGTAAATAAATAAATACCTGTTTGAATTGAGTGAAATCTTTTTATATATTCTGCAATGTTATCTCCACATCCAACGCAGAGCACATAGCAAAGCGATTTTTCAATGCAAAACTTTTGTATTTGTTTAATTATTGTGTCATATTTATTATGATTCAATTAATAAATATATGTGTATAAATAAAAGCTTCAGGATATGTAGAAAACAAGAATATGCAATGTGATTGAATAGAATTAATTTATTATCAATAAAATCGCCAATTTTAAACTTAATATAAAATTATTTATTATTATTATTAAGATTCTTTTGAGTTCTCTTGGAAAATTTATATATGGTTGCTGATCAAAAGACCATAACTTGGCACTTTTAAAATATTGATTTGATTTAAGGAAATTTAATACATAACATTTTTAATAAAATTCATTTCTCTAAGATGAATTTTACTATTCATTTCTCATGGATGATTTTACCATGTTTTAGCAGACTCAAATCGCCAGTAAACTCTTGTAACAAAAATAATTAAAACTTGAAGTTGGGTAAATGTAAAATTTGCGTATTATTGGTGAAATAACCGATTATTAAGCGCAGTCTTCAAACCATCTACACTCAAAATCTGAAAGAACATATATGTATATAATTTGTATATCATTCAGACAATAATAAATTAATAAATAAAATTTAGAAGCGTCGTATTCATTTAAATTATAAAATAATACCGACGATCCTGAAATATCAAAATTTTATTTAATATTTAATAAAATTAAAGTTGTATGATATTTTCTCTTAAATATTTGATTATCTTATTATTATGTGATCTCTAATTTTATTATTATGTAACCTGTCACATATATTTCTTTATCTGAAATTCTATAGATTATTGCATTGAATTTTACTGGGGATAACGTAAAAATTCAACCGAATAACGAATAATCTTGCTTAAAATTTTGCCAATTATTGGTACAGGCAAGGCTGTTTGGGATGTTAAACTATAGATGATATTGTCCTGGAACCGTCTCTAATTTCTGAAGAAAAAGGTCTTCCTTCTCGCGATGAACAAAACATACCATATCGTACTATGAAAGGGTATTTACTTTTAATTTAAGTCGATTGGAAAAAATGACTTACTAAAATTTTAAGCTTTTCATTAATCGGTGAATTAAGGTCCTTATATGAGTATCGTTTTTCTTTCAACAACGCAAAATAAAAAAAAAACTTTACTGTTTGTACTTAGTGTAAATTAGTCCGTATATAAAAGCCATATTCTTATTATAATTTGAGTAAAGGAGAGCTGATTCTTCGCGTTTCTTATTCAAATATAATTTTTGTATTATATTTTTATCTAATTTTTCCGTATTCTGTAATTTCTGCTTGTGTTTCGAACTGACAAGAACAAATTGAGCACTTTTATATTTTTAAAATTAAGTTTAAAAAAGTTATAAGTCTCAGAGAAATATTTACTTTTTCTTCTTTAAAAATTTTGAAGCATATTTTGCAACTAGTGCAATTTTATCTTTTTTTTTAAATCATAAGTTTAAAAATTTATTCTTATATTTATTGAAATGGCCTCTAAAATTATTCAAAAACGTTTTATAATTGGTTTTCTTATACATTACATTATTAAAAAAAATTCTATTTTAAAATGAAAAAACATATATATAAATTGGTGATCACTAAAATTTTTAAAACAGCTCACAGTTTCAAGTCTTCGGCAGTTCTCGAATGTATTGAAACTAAACTAGCGAACCCTAGATTTACGGCTGAAACAAAAATTTGGTTATATTATTCATATTGTATATATTAAAGTAACTATGATAATATACTTTATTAAACGTGTGCTTTTTTTCCACTGCAGTGTTATAACTCAGATTTTAGTTTTACAAGCTTTACATTTTGATATAATTTTTTTAAAATATTTTTATTGAATAAGGTACTGATTTATTTATTTACAGAAAAGCACACTGCAAAGAATTCTCCATTTTCATAGTACTGTAGACATCAAACACTCAAAAATACAAAATGACCAGTAAGTAAATTCACAAAAGGTAAATGACCAAGACATAAAAATTGCACAAACGAATATGTGCAATAATTAAAAGCGGAAACACATTATCACGAAAACACTATAACTTATATAAATGTTAGCAGATGTTGTTTATAAAATGCATTTCAACCACAACAATATATAAAGAATGTTAAATTTATTTTAAATATTAAAATTTTTGTAAAATTAATTTTAATAACTTCATTACTTTTTGATATAAACTGCCTGCATCTTTTTCCAAAGGCTTCTCTCTTATCAAACGGTGACCTCAAATTGAGGACTTATAGCAATTTTGATTATAATCCTCGACATTTTCATAAACTTGAATGTAGGCTTCATTTAAATAGTTTAATTTAATTTGAATACATCTTGTGTTACCTTAGCTTTTTTTTATTTCTTTTCTATATATTTTGTTTCCACATTTCAAATGCATTTTTATAAAAATGAGATTCAGCTGTAAATGGAGAGGTTAAAACTTATTTGCACTTCAAAAATGTCTTCTACAATATCAGTCCTTAATCAAGCTTTAAAATTAAACAAATGGGCATATGTTCAATTGCAACAGCATTTTCTCTTTCCCCTAATGAAGATGAATTAAAAGATTATAAGTTTTGCTAGTCAAAATCAACTTATAATGAGTGAAAAAAAAACAACAAAAGAAAAAAATATATTATTTGCGTTTTAAAAAACTAAAACGTTTAGAAAATCTTTAAAAGCTGAATAAAAGTTTTTGCTAATGTCAATATTATTAATACAGTTTATAAATCATTGGATACGCGTAAGGAAGTAATAGTATATGTAAACATAAAATTTCAGATACAAGAAAATGAGGTGAATTAGTTTTTTATGCATCAATTGACCATGCAATTTATAAATATTACTTCAAAATACTTCCAAAAATATTTTTTTCATTAAAAACTTAATTGGAATATATTCATCTAAAAAATAATTTCATTCTCAGAAGCTTTCGGCTTTATATCTCGATTTAATTAATGCCAAGTGATTTTTTAATTAAAAGTGATTCAAAAGATATTTAAATGTGGAGTCCTTTCTGAAATGAAAATTTATTTTTATTTGGATTAGAGCAGTTTGTTGGAGTTGAAAATAAGCAAGTTCATAAAATAATTTTTTCTTACTTTTCCAGTGAGATAAATTTTGTTTATTAGACCCTTATTTTAATGAACCTTTCAGGTTCATATTGTTACGAAATTTCCCGGTTCGTTTTGATAGTGGAAGTGATATGGTGTGGAGAACGCTCAATCAGCAGGCCGCAGTAGAAAAAAAACAACGACGTTTATTTACACGAAGACACACAGACAGCACAAAGATGACCACTACATACAGCATGGAGAAGACAATTATCTTGCACGTGCACACAGCAGCACACAACAAGACTCTACTGCAGACAGTAGCGCACAGATTAGTTCAGCACTAGCTTGACTCCGTCGCTGCTCTGCTAACCTCTGGAAGACCCGTTGTTTACCGTCGATTCCGACTACTCTCGGGCAGCTGCAGACTGCCTCCTTTTATAGTTCTCAGGAGGCGGGGCTAGAAGCCTCTCAACCAATCAGGAACTTTCAAGGCGTATCTCGGTTCCTAATGGACGGATCGGGAAAATTCTCGATGTTTCGGGTATAATCTATTTTGGCGCCAAATTCGCCAAATTCGTAGCCCAGTTTTTCATCAAGCTCTGGGACCTCCGACGCGACACCCGGACTCCGTCCAATACAGATGACTGTAAAACAGTCTTTCTGATGATGGAACCAACTATGCTGGGAAGCAGCATCACAGATTCGTGACAATATGTTTTTTTTCTTTTTAAATAGATGTATATAATCATTTGGTATCATCTGCCTTCAGACATTTATTTTTAAATTATTCTTTACATTTTCGAGAAAACGTTATCATATATTTTTAATGAGAGATCGTAATCCTAATATATAAATACCATCAATCATTTAATCCGTTAAAACAAACATCGCTAAAGAGTTATACGCAAACACGAAACTAAACAAGAATTCTAGAACACTTACCGGTTCTTCCGCTGGTGTGGGGCCGAAGTTTGGATAAAAGGCGCTGGCTCAGAAGTCATCCTCGTCATCAGATCGTGGTTCAAAATTATGATCTCCATCCCAAAATAGCCCGAGTGTTGCTTTATAACGGGACACTAATATAATTGATCTGAACAGTATACTTACTAATTACTGTAATTCTATATAATTAATGTATGGCATTGGCGAACTGCAATACGAAAGAGCCTATTAATATGCTTTTATTTTTTGGTAATTAGTCGTTGCAATGCGGTTATTAATGTGGTTATCAAATGTGTTTTTTGGACTTTTTTATCCAATCGATTGATCTTAAACTTCACACGGAACTACAATTGTAACACAAAATCAAATTTTCTATATTTAAATCACTGCATTTTTGAATAATTGTATTTATTTGCATGTGAAAGCATATAAGAGTAGACGGCTAGTCTCTTGGCTGATTCTGTTCTAAATTTAATACAGATCGGAATTTATATGCGAAATATATGCTCAAATTTTTATCCGTCTAGATTTTTTACGTTTTGCTGTTCACTTGCACTCAGACAGCAGGAGGTACTAACTTCTTCGGAATTCAAGATTTGATAGAAATCTAAATATTTTGTTTAAAGATCATATATCAAATTTCCTCCGACTATCTCACTACTTTTTCTGAACGACAGTGTTCACAGACGGAAAAACATAATTCCAGAAACGTGTTTATCGGATTCAGTGAGATCTGAGACATGGAGATTCGTCAAAATCTTATTTTGAATTTTTTGATGACTATATATTCTTTGCATACTTTGTATACGAGAAAGTAAAGTTCATATTTGTTGCATAATTGAATGACATTCAAAATAGAAATAAATTAAATATTTTAAGGTTAAAACTGAAAAAAAAATATAGCATGTTAATCATTGAAATTTCAAGATTAATGGAAAGCGTAGAAAGAAATTTGTATAAATTATATTCTGTATTAGTTGTTGGAAAAAAACCCGATAAAGTAAAGAAACATTTTTTCCCCGCACCATGACAGTAATCCCTGAATATCATTGGATTAAGGGAATAATGCATTGCTTGCGAATATTTTATTTATTTACTTGATGACTGGGCATATTAAAACATGTTTTCTCGGTAATTGAATTTTGAATGTTTTCCATTATTAAAAACTTAAGTGATTTATGTTCTTATGATGATTATTTAATTATATTAAACTTACAAAAAATGCAATAAGAAATATTCTGCATTTGTTTTTCTGTTGAGATATTTTAAATCTTTTATGAAATGCCATGAAATATATTTATCTATTTATTGTTTTAGCTTTATTAAAGGAATAGGCTTTGTTGATGGAATAAGTTTGTTTAATCTCACAAAATATATACCGATACACACTACTTTATTAACAAGAAAGTTTAATTTCATTTTGCAAAATTGTTTCATATTATTTAAATACTTACATTACCCAAAGATTTTTCATAGAATTTAGTTCCTATAATTTATATTTTTGTTAAATTATCACTTTCCTAAAGTTTAAAAAATGAGTTAGTTTTAAAAAATAAACTTATCATTTATTTTAAAATCAAGAAGCATTTAAAATCATTATGAGTACTGAAATTATTTTTATAATGGTGTCGACAATTAATCAATACACAATGTACAACAATTAATCAATGTACATTTGTTAATAAATGTATAGCTATATTATAATTTTTGCAATTAAAATGCATAAAAATTGTTTTATCTATATGAGAGTTTTCAAGTATTAATATTTATTATTTATTGTTGATTTTTTCTTTTTTATTTAATGTTTTTATTTAATAACATCTTGCTTCCTTATTTTTTTCTCTTTTCGCCACATTATTTTAAATTAAAAACATTCTAATTGAATTTTTTTGTTTTATTTTTACTGCTATATTAATTTCAAATTTGTAAGAAGGTATTTATAAACCAACCACGAAATAAAACAGTTTAGCCATATATTTTAAAAATATTATTTTGTGAATTTGTGTCTCAATAGATTTTCTATATTTCTAACACCGATAAAAACCATAAAAAGTCTATATTGGGAATAGCTGGTAGAAATACTTTAATCCATTACTGATCTATTTATAGAAGAGTTCTATTTCCCATCCGTGACAACATCGGTCTCTTTTCATAGTTCATGTTTTGTTAGTCATATAAGTCAATATGCATTCTAAGACCAATCAGATTTTGACTGGTACAACGATATGTATTTCTTCGATATTCCTTCCTTTATAATAATGATATGCCTTTCATCACCCTTAATCTGTAAGCATCTGAAAACATTTAGAACCAAAAAGTTGTCGATAGAAGCACTACGGGAGTACAGTTATGAATTCGTGAAACTCACCGAAAATAATATTTATTCTTCAGCAGTAAGGTTCCATGGAGGTCAATAAGCTGACCTTTCCTGTATACAACATATTGAATACGGTGTATGACATACTCAACTTCTAAGTGTAAGTTTTTAGTTTCGATGTTCATAACAGCCCGTCTTATGTTCTTAAGAAATGTTAGTTTGGAACGCCATCAGCATACAGTAAGGATTTCAGGTAGCCCCATTACCAAAAGTCACATGGGGTAGTGTCCGGGGAACCGGGTGGCCATTAGATTTGAAAATATTGACTGACAGCTCTCTCAATACCAAAATACTGCAGTAAAAGACTCTGTACTGAATGATGAATAAGTGGCTACACTGCATCTTGCATAAAAATTATTGAGTATAAGCATTGTCTTTACTGCAATTGCCGACTAACAAAAGTTTTCAGTATTTGCCTATATTTTCAACCATTAATGATGCATGTTTGAGTGACGATCTCAAAAAAGTTCTATACATAATCCATCTAGATATGTAAATTTACTTGCTCGTACGTGACAGCCATGCCAATATTTTCCCTATGGACACCTTTTGGTATTATTTTTCCTGCAGAATTCATCTTCCTATGACTTTTACAGTCTGTATTTGAAATATGGCTTTATTTCGTTCATTAGTTTTATCTATAGATGCTGACAAATAGGGAAAGTTCTTTATGGTCACTCTGTACATTGCATTTTCAAGCTCCTTTGCCTTCTATTTGAACCATATATTTGCATAATCCCCCTTGATGACATAAAATTGTATTCTTGACATTGACGATAATCGTTTTTAGCCATAATTTTCCTTAGCAACAATAATGTACCTATTATTTCCGGTTTCTTACAGAAGATATCGAAAAAAGTATGGAGAAAGCTTATCATCATACGAATATCTCATTATAATTCTGCTCCTTAAAATTAGTTACATACTTTTTCTCAAATGTGTTAAACAGAGACCTTAAAATTCTTCTACGGTAACTTTTGCTTACCTGAGGAATACCACAGAATCTATTATCATGGAAAGCTCTTTTTTCAGCTGATCAATAAAAATTATTTCTTTAAAATTCTATAAAGTTTTTCATAAATCTTAATTTGATATTAGCGAAGAGATGTGAAATCTTCTTAGAATGATAAAGAATTCTTTCGTTTCGCACATTTATAATTATAGCTGTTCTCTCTAATCGACATTTGTTTAGCAAAAACTAAATTTAATTGCGAATTTTGTCAAATTATTTCATTTTTAAGAAATGAAATCAACAAACTTTGTTTTATTTTTTTCAATTTGCAAATTTTGTTGAACAGTGTAAATATAAAAAATGATTTAAAATTTAACGATTCAAAATTTTTTGATGTACAAAACATGACTATAAGAATAATAATGAAATTTTAATTCACAATTATCATAAAAATAATGTTTTAAATATAATTTAAAGGAATTTACTTATATGGTACAGTGGTGGCCAAAATTGTGGGCACTTTCGGAATTTTTTGTTTTCTAACTTTGAATGCTTATAAAAAATGAAAAGTTTCACAAAATGTAAATACATACCTTACATATAATTTTAAAGAGAATTTAATGCTGATTTCAATACAAAAAGCAAAATTCAAATATTTGAAAAACAAAAACAGTTGAGTGGCAATAATTATTGACATATATTAGATGCTGATGACTGCAGTAAGTTATCAGTATTTAGTAGGGTAACCTTTATTTTTTATTACAGCTTCAAGACTTTTAAACTCTAGAGTTGAAATTTTCAAATGCTGAAAGACTAGAGTTTTAAGCTCTTCCTTTATTATTACAGCATGTCAGGAAACAATTATAGCCACAATTAATTCTCTTTTATTTGACGAATGCTTCAAATGTACAAGGATTTTCAAATGGTGCCATAAGTTTTCAATAATTTTGAACTCAGGTCTATTTCCTGGCAATGATAACAATTCAATGCACTTTGTACAAAAGCACCCTTTAGATATTTTTGCTATGTAGCAAGGAGCTGAATCTTGAAGAAAAATAAATTATGCGTTGTTGGGAAATAGATCACTGATGGGAGGTGTAAATTTTGACTCTAGAATAGTATCAATGTATTTTCTTGTCTTTAATGTATCATCGATAACATGAAGGAGAGCAATATCGCCTGCTGACATGCATGACCAAATCATAACACTAACTGAATTCTTCATAGTTGCCTAAATGCAGTCAAGATGTAGTTCTTCATCTATTCTATGTCTTAGCTATTTTCACCATCAGTACCGAATAACAATATGTTTATTTCATCACTCCGAATAACTTGTAATTACCGATCAACTGTTCAATTAATGCGTTTCTTTGACCACTGTAATCTTTTTATAGCTGCTTAAATTGAGATAAGAATTTTTTCGTTCAATTCTACCTCTTGATCCAACATCTAATAATTTTCTCCTGATTGGTCTTGAACTGACATAAATGCCAACATCATTCAACTGACTTTTGATGGCCGCTGATGACGTTCTTCTATCTTGGAGACATGGTATTTTTTTATATTTTTCTGTCATAAACAGACGTGGTTCACATTTTCAGCCATTTCATGCTTTGTTTTTTATTGAATTTGTCTCTCGATATCGTAAATAAAATTTTCGGATTCCAGATGTAGTCACTGAACCATTCACCTGTCTTTCAATTTCAGCATAAGAAAGTTCAGCACAGTTTAGTATCCCTCCTTTAGTTTCCTATTTAGTAATCTGCTCTCTTTATTAAAACATATAATTGATTCCTTTCATAAAAAACTTGAAGTTTTACAATATCTTAAGATAAACTTTTATTGAATTTGATTCACTTCATAATTGTAAAAACGAAATTTGGTAATAGATTTTTCCGATGAGGTAGAATTTAAAAATTATATATGCTTATAAATTCTGGATAGTAATACACTATTTCGAATTTTCCGTTTTATATATTAATCAAATGACTTAATCAAATTTTATTCCACACCAGTGTTGTCACCTGATGAGGAATTTCAGTTAAATAGAGAGTGAAATTCCATAATATTTATATTAGTGAATAGTAAATTAAATTTGCAAAATATAAAATTAAAATATTTTTTTACCTTTTATTTCTCTAATAAAAGAACGTTTATAAAAGATTTTCTTTGGATTTATTATCCATATTATTTTGGCATTAATTTTTAGGCTTATATAGAAATTATGATGCTATTTAAATTACTTTATGTTTAATATGTGACAAAATTTAATAGTAATGTTTATGAAGTTTAATTATATTTTTAAAATGATTATTAGAATTCCACCAGTTTTTTCTGTAAGGTAATTATTTATTTTATAGAATACTTAGTCATATTATATGAGGTAAATTAATTAAAAGCAACGGAAGAAGTGACTCTATTTTTTGTCTCAACATTCATTTGTTCTCATTAGTCTGCGAAACAGAATAAGGGAATTAATTAGTATAAAAAAATAGGCAATTTCAAAACTGGTAATTTAATTTGCTAATCATATTTGGTTATTAACGAGTAGTTAGGATTTTTGCACTTCATTAACATTTAATCAGGAAAACTAAATTAAACCTTAAGGCATATCTTATCATTAATGTTATTTCTTTTAAAATATATTTGCAAATTCTCTAAGAAAATTTAGCTTTTATATTTTAAAATAGGTTTTCTATTTAAATAATATTTTTTTGTGTGGCTAAAAAAAGATGTAAGGAAGAAAAGGTGTTTCATAAATGATGCATAATTAAGAAGTTTAAAAGTCTGCTGTCTAATCTTGTATTGAATCTTCCTTTTTTAAATTCCGAGAGGATGATTTCTTTTGTTTCACTTTATATTTTATATAAAAATAAAGTCAAATTAAAGCATTTGAAACACGAAGTTTCTTTGTAAACCCAAAAATTGGGATTTTTCGTTGTGAAATTTAAATAGTATTGAAATTATACGTTCTTTAATGTTAAAACCCCAAAACAAAAACTGCAGATGCAGGTAAATTATGTGATTTTTGAACAGCTTCTATATATATATAGAGAGAGACACTAATAGAAAGTTCCCTTTTTAGTAGGTAAATATGATTATTTAATAGGTAAGAATAATGCTGTAATTAATATTATTTGCTAAATCCTGAACTGCTTCTGTTTGATTTTCTTGAGGAAAACTAAAATTATCATAAAATAATAATAAATAAATTCAAAAATAAGAACTTTTTGTTAACAAAAAAATCTTTAACCCGGTTGAGATAGTAAACACAAATGATAAATTCTTACACATGACGTGAAAAATTGACAGAAGTAACTGAAAAGGATAGATAAATCTGTAATTGATTGTAGCAGTTATATATTTATATTTTTAACTTTAAAACTAATACACTGACATTTAAAATTCAGATTACAAAAGCAAAACGCATAATACTCTAATAATATTTCATTTATTTCTGTGAAATTTTGTAAATATATGTCATACACTACGAGAAAGTTAAGTGTGAAAGAACATAAGAAATGCTATTTGTCACAGATATTTAAATGAGATTAAAAATAGCTAGACCATGATACTTCCTATTTTAGGAGTTGTCCATCTAATAAAGTGTACCCCCAGACGGAATTATGTGACTCTTATAACACGCTTTCACTTTCAAAGTGAAGCTTCAGAATGTTTATGGAAATAAATGTCATTATCCGAATTATTCGGATTCGGAACCATTCGGCTCGAACCATTTCGGGTGATCTTGTGAGGAAAGTTGATGATGTGCAATGACTCTTTATAGATGGCCCTTCTGATTAGGGAAGTTATGATCCTTCGAACTGACTGGCATTACCATTAAAATAATATTCCCTTCTTCAGAAACTAAAATCTATATGGATTCAATCTTTGCGGAGAGCTCCTTCTAGAAGATCCATATATATATTTAAATAACCTAGTCACCATATAATTATTCAAACATAGTATTCGCGGCAAATGTATGAATACTTGTTACAGCGTATAAGATGATTAAATACAATACAGATAAATCAGCTGCACAAAAGAGATTGATTTTCTTTTTATTTTGAGATAATAACAATTACTAAGCTTCTCTATATGATAGTTTATTGTGAGTCACACATTGAGGGCTTAAACTATCATGAGGGTATAGAATCGACTGCCATCTCAGACTAAGCACACGTCTATCTAATCTGAAGCCCAAGAATGAGGTTTCTATCAACGATTTGACTGAAAACAAGTTCTTTTCTGCGAAGTGAAGGGGAGATTCAAGTTATGATGCGTATACTTAAATCGTCTTCTTAGATCATCCTCTCAGCGGTTAACAGGCGGTTACCAACTTCTAATAAGTTCTCGTTGCAGTCCCTGAAAGAGCTCAAGAGAATAGTCTAAACGTCAGCTTTCTATTATACCATACATTTAATGTCATTTATCCTGCATGTGCAGCTGTTGATTGTAACTATTGATTTATTCTAGAATTTTATTATTTCCATTAAAGACATTGCCAACCATCGAAGGGCTTCCGCTTTAAACTGGCCAGCTTCAGTCATATTGTCGGTTGATTAATTTTCTAAGTGATTTCAGGAGGTCATTTTCCTTATAAACAATCAATCGTGAAATTTTATTACCAAAATTCAAAATTCTGTAAACGAAAACTTCAAAATAATCCTTTTTTTTAAAGTTTTCGTCTAAAAAATAAAAAAAAGATTATTGTCAGGTTTTATAGAGAGGTATTATTTTTCAATGTGTAAAGTGTCATTTAATCTAAGATGGATATATATTTTGCCAGTATTAAACTATATATGTCATAAATATTGTCGCGTAGATGAGGTGAATGCAGTAATTCCAATAGAAATGAACACACTCAAGATCAACTGAAGATTTTAATACCAATCTAACTGATTGAGAAACTACTTATATACAGTTACACTTTCTAGAATTTGAAGGTCCGCAGAAAATTGGGAATTTACATAAATAACAGATTAGAATAATTAACATGAATTTGCATAATTAACATAAAGCAAATTTAAATTAAAGATCAATTTTGGACAGTCGCCTCGCTTGTAGTCGAACCCGCAACCTTTCGCTCCGCTATGAGACGCTTCGTTCAGCCGACTGGGCCGTCGGTGTTTGGTAGGAAGGAACAATTTTCGCTACAATATGTACAATATAGTTTCGCATGGTTACAATTATATAGTTATAAGTATAATGTAAAATTTTTATAGAATATTATAGAATCTTAAATATTTTCTCCATATTCACTATCAAGTAATATAGTTAAGACAAAATCTAAATTTTATTAAATTAAACAATAATTTGTAATTAAATTTTGAAAATTTATAGAAAACTTTTATTTTTATATGGATGCATAATATCCCAATATTTTTACTTCTGTATGTAATATCGAAAACAAAATTCAGCCTGAATAAATCTGAAACAAGTGAAATTAAAACCAAAGTGTATACATTTTGTCATGAACTCGTAACTGTTAATAAAATTTGAGTTGTTTATTTTAAGACACATTTTACTGGTCAATCAAACATACTGATTGATTTTTAATTCACTTATATAAGCTAGTTTCTATTAGTTCCATAAGAACAACGGTTAATAGAGAGAAAATTGAACTGGACAGAATAATTTTGTTGATATAAATATTAAATTTCATAATCTAAGAATGAACTTCTTATTGTTTACAGTATTATTTTGTAATTGATTTTCCACTATCTCGAAAGATAACACCATTTCATTCATTTCCAAAAGCATTATTTTGTTTACAGTGTTCACTTGTTTACTGTGTTTATTAAGATTGTTTCTTATTCCTGGAATATGGAATAATTTATTATACATCGGTAGAAAGAACGAATTTAATATTTAAGAAAAGTGTTACCTACAATTCTGAATTATTTTTCAATAAAACGAAAAATTCTTAACTGTTTCTCTAGCATTTAACTCTGCCTTTCTGTTTTTCCAGAATATTATTTTGACGAAATAAATATAGCGCTAACATGAATATGTGTAAGCATCGCCATATTTCTTTTATACAATATTCAACGAATGTTTTACTTATTCTTATTTTATAACATCACGTTACATATTTTATGTTGCAGTCTTTGTTTTAAAGAAGATATATAGAAAATTTGTAATCTGTCGTTTGCCATCATGTAAGCTTTATCTGTTTTTCTACAGAAAGAACAATAGGGTGAATTCAATATATACAATTAATTGAGAAAAATATTCTTATGAGTGCGATGATAGAATATTTCATAAATATTATTTTGGTCTCATTACTAAACCCTTTGGCACGGTGGTAAAGTTTTAAATCGGATCAATCAACTTTATTCGAGCATGTCGTAATAATTTATTGGAATGCCTGATTATAGTTTTCCTAAGTACAGTATGGAAATACAGGATTAGCAAGAAATAAGTTACCCACTTCAGAGGGTTTAAAAATGCTTGTATTGGACAAAATGATATAAAATTTGAACTAAAGATTATTCAGAAGTTGAGCTTTACATTTATTAATTAAAAAATTAGTAATAAAATTTCCCAATAGATGGCGCTGTAACACTAATGACATTTATTTACATATATTGAAAATGTGAAACTTAATTTACGTTACAGCGCATGTCTATTACCATTTTTCTTTGGATAAAAAGAAGGTGAATTTTGCACGAACATTTGTTTCTTCTCTGTTTTACATTGCAAGAAAAAGCGCTACTGGTGAAATTGTTCTATCAGAACCAACAAAACTCCGTTGCATCTCTGAATGAAAATCGTCATATGAAGCAAATATCTCCAGATTCCCTATGCAAGATTATGCAGAAATTTAAAAAAAATTTTGGGTAACTTGACATTCTTCCTGGTAGAGGACGAAAAAAAAAACATGTCTGCCATCTTCGAAAATGTTGCGACAGCTTTCGTTGAAACCAGTAGTCAGTCGCCACATAATAGTGTGCGTTTGCCAGTTGTTTTAAGTATTCTGGATATACCGTATTCAACTATATAAAAAATCGTATGGCATATTTTGCATTTTTATCCATAAAAAATCAAATCTGTGCTCCTATTGCAGGACGGGGACTAAGAAGCTCGTAAAACTTTTGCACTTCAGTTCCTTGCTCGAATGGTGGTTGATTAAACTTTTCCATGGAATAATTTGTGGAGTGATGAGGCCCACTTTTGCCTCAATGAGCAAGTTAACACCCACAACAGTCGAATTTGGGCAGAGGAAACCCTCACGTTATCCAGGAACAACCCTTGCATCCTGAAAAAGTGACAGTATGGTGTTGATTTACACATACCTTTATCAGTGGACCACATAACTTCAAATGGAATCCAAACCTGTTACATCACAGGACAACGATACCATGATATGCTGAGGGATTTTGTAATCCCTTCTACAGCGTGGATGCCTTCAAGACATCCTTTTCATGCAGGATGGTGCACCTCCTCATACTGATCGTCGTATAAAGCGATTGCTAATGCCGCATTTCACAGAAGCACGAGTTATCAGTTGCCATTTCCCAATAGCATGGCCTCCTCGTTTGCCGGACAGCACCTCTTGCGACTTTTGGTTTTGGGGTTATTTGAAGGACAATATAACCATGAAAAGCCCTCATCTCTACTAGATCTGAAGAATAACATTCGACGCCATATTCTTAATATTCCGGCAGACTCACTTCGATCATCTATAGATAATATGGTTCTCTAATTATAGCATATTGTGGAAAATGAAGGAGGACATATTGAGCAATTTTAATTTTTTTAATTATAAGCGATATTAAATAGTTTTATGTGTATTACAACGCCACCTAACGGTGAAGTTTTGTACTATTTTTTAATATATGTAAAGCGCATTATCTCAATAATTTGTTATTCAAATATTATCTCATTTGGATCAATAGAACACATTTTAGATCCCGCTGAAGTGAGTTACTTATTTCTTGCTTACCCTGCATTTTTTATGACAAAAACTCTTTTCTACTATTAAGAGGAATTGCTAAGAATTGCGAAACGTCATGCAATAGGTGGTAAAATAGGAGGCATAGGAGAATGTTGGTTCATCAATATGAATCTTAAATATCAATATCTAAGAATTCACTTCTTACTGTTTTATTTTGTGCATTTTTTTTCAATATCTCGAAACAAAAGATTTTATTCCATTTTATACATTTCCAAAGGTATTATTTTGTTTACTGTGTTAATTTTTTGGAAACACTAATGTTAAAAATTGCCGTATTATTCCATAAAATATGCTTATCAAACTTATATACCTAAATAATTTTTATGTAATTTATATCATTTTCATTCATGTTATTAAGAAAAGTTAGGGGAGTTTCTTCCTGACTGATTCAAAAATAATAATCATAGCCGAATATGACTAGTGACAGGTAATATCAAAAGAGTGTTTAATAAAAATTCAGTGTTTGAATTATTTTTTATGTATTTCTAAGAATTTTAATTATTGTGCTCAGATAGTCATGAATAATACAGACAGATAATAGATGATAAGTTCAAAATTTGATACATATCTGCGTCAGTATCTAGAACCACCTGGGTATGCTATGTCGGTTTGAAAAAAAATGAGTTAATAAATAATCATTTTCAGTTCATTAAACAATAGACAAAATGTCATCAATATCATATCAATTTCCATATATCTTTCATGAAAATTGACAAATATGTCTTGTCTATATTCACGCAGATTGACAAATATAGAGGCTATATCAATTCTCTCAATACCAGGTTGTTTCAAATGAACATTCAATGAAACTACGGCAGGTGCTTAAGGCGTATTGAATTTGCAACACATTTTTGCATCTCAATCGTTAAATGCAATTGGTAGAATACAAGTGTCATGAGACGCTCTCCTAGATGTAATTTGGGAATGAATGTTTTGAGATTTCTCAAAACATGTCTGAGAACATACTTACTAATAGCCAACGACTGGAGGGGTCCTTTTTTGTATATCAATCTATTAAGAATAGATTGAACATTTTATTATTTTATTATATTGATTGTTTGTGAGAGTTATAGAAATTTTTTGATCTCTGAAAAAAAGAAAAAAAACGAGCTTTCCAATATTCTGAGTTACCTGAACTCAAATAATCTCAGAATTGGAAGATTGCGCCATATATTTGATACTTATCTACAACTCTTATCCAAAAACCGCATATCAAAATTATATCATTTTTCACAGTTGTATTTGAAATAACTCAGAAAACACATAAATGAAATTCCAAAATAATAATAATAATAATATTTTGGATTCAAATAACTCTAAAATGCACGTCAAAATCTTAAGGTTAAAGTTTTTGACGATTGCGATTTTTTTACTTTAAAGACTTGTATACGAGGATTTTAAAAAAGAAATATTTTCCTATGAATTATTTCCGTAAAATAATATTTTTCGGCTTAGCCAAAATTAAGACTTATCAATTAAATGAGACGAGTGAATCCAATGCAAGTATCAATGCAGGAATAACGTCTTCCTATGAAAATTTTACATAAAAACACAATTTGAAAAGTGATGATAGTTTTCAAAATTTGAAATAATTTAAATCAAGAAATAATTTTTCTTAAGATATTTTGATAATGTAAGTGATGAGATTATTTTTAGTTAATATTATTTGTCCTTTTTTATTTATTTAATTCATTTATTTTGACGAAGGAATTATTCTGTTGTTTTAATTTCCTATGGAAAGGAATTCATTTCATTTTAACATGTCCCAACGTTTAGCATTCTTCTTAAACTTAGAGCCATTCGTTTAAAATGAAATTTCACTTTTGCAGATACAGGTATTTTCCTTGGTGATGTAGCCATTAATATAAAATGCACCGCTGTCAGCAAATAGTAAATTTTATACTTATAAAATTTACAAAATTAATTTAATTTTAATAGTTTTATTTATATCAAGAAAAATTAATTATAATTTTTCATTCACAATTTTTACTAAATATACTCTAAAGTAATTTTTTTATAGTTTATCGTGGCTTCAACTGTAGTTCAATTAACATAATATAAAGCAAGGAATTTAATCTTAACTCCTTTTAATGTCACTTAAGTTACTTTATACTCAATATATGTGAATGCAGAGTTTCATAATACCTCCAATAAATGGTGAGAATAACAAAAATGATGCACACAAAAGCCTTTCTCAGTCTCTAGAATCTTTTCATCCACCTCCAAACATAAACTCTTTACATTTTGAAATAAATAATTTCTAAAAATATTGCTTTTTTTTATTTTGGCCTTATGTTAATATACGTACCTAAAAAAAATTAGAAAACATTAACATTTTATATTCCAATCAGAATTCATTACAGTTTCACCCACTGTATTTATTTAATATCGCATTCGAATTTCGAAAGTAAGTAATTTTTTCAGAATCTTAATCCTACGATACTTTTGTGTAAGAAATAAGTAAAATATGTATGTAAACAAATTGACATAATAGCTATCAAAATTTTAAAACTACATGAATTTCTAATGAATTTCAAAAGAAATTGTCCTTTAGATGCAGGTCGAAAATATCTGATGTATTAGATAATGGAAAAAGATATGTTATTTTACAAGAAACAAGAAGCACAGGTAGAGAAAACATATTGAAGCGTACACAAAAACAGTAATTGTAGAAGTCAACAACACACGTTCAAACAAAAAAAAAAATCAATAATCCATTAATACCAGTATCAAAATAGTGATAGGCTCCCCCGCTCACAAAGTGTTAACACTTTAAAAACAGGATTCATGCTCGTGTGAAAGCTTCTATTTACATAATCTGGATGATAGGATATAGAATTTTCTGGAAGGATTCCCGGATATCAGCTCCTAATAAAGATATTACCATAATTCTTGAATTTTACAGAACATTAACTTTTTTGTTTAAAATCGGCAATTCTCTTATTTATTCCCCATCATAAACAAAATAATTAATTTCTCATGTATGTGAAAACTATTTAGGCAGGGAAATTATCTTACAGATATATTTTAATACTTAAATTCGGCTTAAATCAGGCTGAAAGAATATGAAAATATTAGAAGTCAAGAAGTCAGTCTATTACTCGGGGAAAATTATAGAATATCTTCAAATTCTTTGCTTACAATGACAAAATAGTCGACAGATATTATCTCCATTATCAGTGATAACAAAAAAGAGAAAAATTTGAATGAATATTACTTTAAAGTAGATACAATTTTTTCTCGGAATTTTAAAATAATGAAATACTAAAAAAGAGATTTAAATAATGTGATTCATATTAAATTAAGGGGAGTTAAGATTTTCCATTTCAATTACATGGCATCAGTTACTTCATAGATTTTTTACATTTACTATATTAACACAGTTATATTTTATTTACTTTGCACCATAATATTTTTATTACAACATTTTAAATGGAAAATCATTTTTTATGAAAATGTGAAAACTACTAAATTATTTTTAGATACATAAAATTTTTAAGAAATAAATAAGAACATTTAATTGTCTATTTATTTGAATACAGAACTAGTTATAATACTAATTAAAATTGTTTCTTTAGCATTTTACAAATGTCATACTTTTAAAATAATGTCAAGCTTCTCTATAAAACAAAACGTGGTAATAAATTTTTTGTAATATTTACCTTAAAATTGACCTGTAAAAACTGATTCTATAATTCTTGTTGTGAAAGCATGAATCTCTATTTATTATGAACCTTGAAACACATTTTAATATAAATTGTGTTATAAGGTTTGGAAAAATTTCTAATTAAATTTTTTTTATTTAAATTCTTAAATCAAGTTAACGCATAATGGTGAAATGAACTCATTCAAATTAAAAAATGTTGAAAAGAGAATTATAGAACTTTTTTTCCTTACAGAATTGCTCGAGAAAACTGAGAGTTAAGGAATTCATTAATATGATAATATCTTTGAAGCTTATGAGAAGTTTTTAAAAAATCTTACTTTTCTGCATAAAACGGAATATCTGCTTATACTTTGTACGCTTTCTTATACTACGAACGTCGAGTTTCTTAATTAATAAGTAAAGTAAAATGAAATAAAACTATTTGGCTGAAATTTAATTAGTTATGGTAATCCGATAATAATTAAAATTCCTGTGATGGTTTCGAGAATTTTATTAAAACAGCAGAATTACCCTTGCTTAGACTGAAAAGAAGATGTGAAATTTTAAATTTAAGTTAAGTATAGTGACGAAGGTCAAATCTTCACAAAAACAATCACATTATTATCTTATGATATTTCAAAGGATTGAATACCAAATTTAAAATCGGACTGATTACATATTAAGCATGATTCAGGTTTTGAAAAGCAAAATAGAAAATTTATTATTGAAAATATGTAACGTACTTGAAAATAAAATGGAATAATTTAGCAGTCATACACAAGAGCTATACTATCACATCTGTTCAAAATATTGAAATAAGAGAACTATGTGAAAAAATAAAAATTTGGAACCCTATCAACTTTTATTGTAGAATATAATCCTGATACATGTTTCATAGCAATTTTTAGGCGGGTTTAGTCTGAAAAGATAGCGCTAACTCAATTCCAAAAGAATGTTGACTTATCAGTGAAGATAATTTGAAATCACTCTGAGCTATATCATTTGGAATATTCGCTCTGTAGATATTCTCCTCGACCTACAATATCTTACTTTTAAGAACATAAACAAAAGGGTTATTTGTATATAAACTTCATTTACAAAAGTTTTTGTCAAAATATCACATTCTGTAGTCACTAGATATTATGATTCCGGCAGACCAATCAATGCAACTGTGAATTATTATATGTAGATAATAGCAAAAGATTACAATTGCCAGTTTCTATAAAGCATGCGAGTACTAGCACGAGTAAGTGTTTAAATATGTGTTTTAGATAAGTAAGAAAAATGTAGTCCATTTGAATAAAACATCTTGCTTCGTTTACACGTACAAGAAATAGCGCTCATTCAGTTTTTCTTGCAAAATGTCGTGAGGTGTTATGAATATGGTAACTAGGCCAGTTAACGGTGTGGAAATATATTGTCACGAAGGAAAGCAGATTTTTTAAAAAAATTTCTAATCTGAGGTTCCTATGCATTTGACTTGAATCCAGAATTGCCTTTTCTTCGATCCAATATTTCGAAGGTATTGACAGATAAAATGTTCAAAAAACACATGCATTTTTCTGTTTCAGAATGAGGAATCATAAATTCCAAATCATTTTTTATCAGGACATTATAGTTCCTTATGTACTTACTCCTCTAGATACTATCGTAAATGGATTAATCTTTGTGAATGATATTGTTTACTATCATTGCAGGTGTATGTTGAGGATCATTTAGTGAATAAAGTGACACATCGAATGGAACTTGCAAAATACTCATTTAATTTATATGAGATTCTCTTTGCACATTTTAAGTGGAGAACACCTAAACTCGTTTTGTGAATATCGTTTTAAAACGAGGTAGACAATAACAGCCGATCTCTACGATTTATCGTAATAACTCAAAATGCATAACTAATTTGCACAATCGCCTGCTATATGATGAAAATTTGGTGAGAGACTACCCATTTATTGTGTGTTGAGGAGTGCGTGACAGATCACAGATCAAAGTTTCATACAAAAATATACCGTTTTGTTAATTAAAAGTGGCTGAAATAATTTTTCTCAATCATATCAAAGCCGACCAATGTTATGTTATCAGATTCGAGTACACGAGTACTAAGATATCAAAAAAGAAATATACTCAAATTTTTATCATAATTTTTCTTACCTTTCGAAAATAAATTAGAATTATTTTCTCCCTGAGTTCTAAATTTCTGTGCATTTTTTCTTCTGTGCATTGTTATTTTTTTTCTTATATATGGACTTAAGAATTTTTTCTGCTCTATTATGCCCTTAGTAATATTAAACTATTACAATTCATTGTGTTTCACAAGATGTTTTGCTTAATTTATGGATGCATGTATAAACAGTATAACAAAGATCAAAAGTTAGTTCTTTAGAAAACTGAAGTCAGTTTTATCACTAATTAGAATCGTATTTAATTTCTGATAAGCATAATTTCTCTTTATAACGTTTTCAGAAAGCCACTGGCGGTTAAAACTCAATTTTGGGACTAAGAGCAGTTGGCACGAAACTAAAAACTATAGAAAAAAATACTGCTTAATAAAGTATTCCGCTTTTTAAATCCATAGGGTTCGAATGTTTTCTGCTAGTATTGTGTGGAAGATTGGAGCGGACACGCTATCCCATGTGTCGCCCTCGTCATTTGATTACGTTTCAGAACTAAGAAAACAGTCTCAAACTAAGATAAGATATCATTTGTTAATTTCAAAGACTTTGTAATTTAGAATTAATTTTAAATATTTTGTGCTGCATTTTTGTTCCTGTCTGGGCGTATAACGATTGTGGATGTTGTTCATTTTGTTTCTTTTTGCTACCCTATATTATGCCACTATCATTATATAAAACCGAAAATAAGTAAGTATTTATTTCTATCGAATGAAAAATAATTGAACAGTAACATATTATTTTCCTGCCAATGATGAGGAAGACTTGATTCTCCACAAATGAAGCCCTATAATATATTGGATGGAGCAGTTTGACAACGTAATTGATGGCTGGATATGCTAAGACGTCTTTCAGCCGGAATTGAGCAGTCAAGTGCTTCACAAAATTAGAAAGAGTTTTAGACACTTACTAAAATTATCTTTGAAAGAAGAATTTGAAATCTTGTATCTTCCTAGGCAAATTCCTTAATTGAAAGATAAGCTCATAAATAACGCAAAAGAATTGAAAATGACGTTGCATCTTTATTAGTAATGATTTTTAAAATGTAATATCTCTCGAAACTTACATTCTAGTTTTTTCAATTTGATTAAATATATGAAACAATGTCATGATTCCTAATTGATGATTTAAATTGTCTTTCCGGAATTTGCTAAACCTTGTTGATTTACTGAGAAAAAAAATCAAGTTCGAAGTAGTACGCTTTCTTAAATCTTTTGTAGAATTTAATCAAATTTACTTTTCCAAAAAAGTCAGAACAAGAATATTTAATTTCCTTTACTATTTAATAAATTAATCCTTCTTTTTGTGGTGTTGTTAGTAAACAACTGAGGACTTTCACATTAGTTATTTTTTCTTTTTGCTACATTTTTTTAGGAGACTTTTTGGAAAGAATAAAACATGGCTACTGTTTCTAGAAATTAAATTATTTATTTTATTTTTATTATTCAAGACTTCATTTTAATGACACAATGGTATCAGAAAGAATAAATGGAGATGATTGAGAATTTATTTAAAATATAACGTTTATGAAAATGGAATATATTCTCTGTAATTGGTGTTCAAAGAATTAATTAATATGAGTGATCTGATTTATTTTTTAGAACGTTAATCTTCCTATGAAGAAATTAAACGTGGAAATTGTAGAAAACGAAGGGAGATTGCGGAAGGGTTAGCTATTAGAATTATAACTCGTATCATTAAAAAACGAAATATGAAGAGAAATATCACACAAGAAAGATATTTGTAATTTTTGGAAAGGTTTTAGTATTGTAAAACATACAAACTTCAAATGTCAGTTACTTAACGATGTATAAAAATTACGTAGTCTTGAAATAAGAAACATCATTTTCATGCGATAGATATTAGAGAGAACATCTTGGTTATCACAACACTAGCAGCAAGTATATGGTTTAATATGCTTCGGGATCTTAAAATATTGCCTACTAGTCTAGTGGTGGATGAAAGTAAGTGAATTAAATATATTACTAACTAATTCCTGGAAAATCAATCTGCTTAAAAACTATATATTCTAAGAATAATGATCTATTAGGAATGCAATGCATGTATGCAATGTATGACTTTGTCAGCATGAGAGCAGATTAAAAAAGGCTATAATAAGCTGTAAAAGTTATAAAAATGTTTTTTTTATATGTGTGTAAAATCCCATTTTTCCAAAAAAGTCACCTATATATATATATATATATATATATATATATATATATATATACACACAAGAATTGCTTGTTTAAAGTTATGCGATGAAATCCGCCCGAAATAATTTAGATGATCGATCAAAAAATAAAATTTAGCAAACCAGCAGCCTCTTAAGACTGAAAAGCGGAGCATACAGGTGCGACAGATTGAAATTGGTTTTCAATTACAGAAGACAAAAGGTGTGGAAAAGTCAGGAATCAAACTTTTTGTTCATTAAGAAAAGTCGAATATTAATATTCCATAGAGGTAAAATATATGGATATAAGATCTAGTACATAATTTCCCTTATTTAATACGCAAAATTACGTGAAACTTCATTATTTACTTTTTGTATAAAAAGCTGTTTTTATAAAGACCAATATGTTTTCAAACTCATTAGAAGTTTAAAATTTCATGTGAAGCTGATTGAAATAGTAATTATAGAGAAAATGGAGTTTTCATTTCCAATTGAAAATGTGAGGACGAAGTTACTTCTTGCATGTGTCTTTTCATCTAAAATATATGTTTAAGTAGCTCCTCAGTGCTTCCCAAAAGCCTTAAGAAATAAGGGAACCAAGGGCAAGATGTAGATGTTACAAACAATTAATCATCTTTAATTAAGTTAGATTAAGAGTAAAAAAATAATAATTTAATATGACCTTTTCTGGTTCTGTTTCTAGTTGGGTAAATTTTCAATTGAATATTATCAATATTATATTGCGATGTTAAAAAGTCGAAATGTCATTTTATCCGGAACCAGGCATCGATGTCCGTTACATTGGAATGATATTGATCTTAGCCCTAATGGAAATTCTGATAAAAATTGAATATAATTTTTTTACATGTTCTAAGATAGTATGTTAATCATTTAACAATTATTAGGTAGATTATCTGGAATAATAAGAAATGAAAAGCTTCTGTGTTTCAAAATATGCCTCATAGTAAAATAATATAACATAAAGGTAGTGTTTTTCTTTATTGGAAAATTGAACACAAAATTCGTTTCGGAGGCTTCCTGATAATTGGTATTTCGACTTAAATTCCCCTTAGAAATTATGAATGAATGGTCGGTAAAATGTGTTTGATATGATAAGATTGAACATTTTAGCAAAGTTTCTTGATAATCATTAGCTAAGTCTCTATGGAAATTGCGAGGAAAAATTTAGCCAGTGTTTAATATAATTCAATTCTAGAAATGTCCAAAATCAGATGTCATGTCATTTACCCAAGGAGTAAAATTTAAATCTGTGGATTTTACATATTCCCTTAAAAAGTTAAAATAGATGAACGAATTGCGATTTGAATATATTAAGTCCTTTAATTAAATATGTAAATAACCAGTATAATCTGTATCCCTCCGAAATTGTCGAATTCTGTTAGCTGGTTAGTTAAGCTAGAACATTGAAATGAGAATTTTATTTAAATCAGAAAACAATTATTGAGCAAAATGTGGAATTGCCTAAGTTGCTTAATTAACCAAGTTTATAATCAGTAAACTAAAAACAAAAATGGAAACATAGAAAAATAAATAGCAAAATAAATTACTTTCTAGGCAATTAGAGTGCTTATTCTTTTCTTATAATAAATGTTTATTCGCGTGTGTGTGTGTGTGCATAACTAACTGAGCACATATATGTTTTGGAGGGGGGAGATTTGCAACTCAGATCGATTATTTAAAATTTAGAATTTTTATAATTTAAAAAATAAGCGAAATTTTGCCAATATTATTAAAGAGTTTCCGAATATACTAAAGAATAAAAGCGAGTTTTATATCGTTTTAAAATTCAAAATATTATCTGAGTAACTTTGTAGAAAATTTCAGTTAAAAAATATTTTAACCATATTTTTAAACAAAAAATTTCACAAAAAAAGAAAATTTAATACTTTACGCAGGCAGAAAAAAATTTGCTTTTTATAAACGTGTTTCCATTACGCTGACAAAAACTTAAATTAAAAAATTAAGCTAACTCACAGTGTAAGCTATTAATTATAAACATATTAATTTAATTACAAATAATTATCTGAGTGAAGTAAAAGATACTATTTTACATTCATTCAGTCAAATTATCCTCTGATGAATTACGAATTTTATATTTTCATATAGAATCATTTATTTATTTCTGATGGTCTCATGAGAAATTGAATAGTATTTTATAACAACGAAAGATTTAAATCTCTCTTTTTCAAAGAAGATATATCAGCTCCTGGATTTTCCCAAAAGTTGATTAGTTTAACATTTAGAAATCGTTGTTTGTTCTAAAATAATTGATGCTGAAAACATCATAACTCGGCTAGATTTGATGGCTGAAGAGAGATATGTTTTTATTTATTTATTTAAAAGTATGAGTGTTTTTAATATTTCAATAAATATGATTACTTAGAAATAAAGTACTGTACAAAATTTAGTCTTCAATATAATTTCAGACTTTATTATATTTATAGACCGAAGCAAAATTAATTGCTATTAGTTACATTATTTATATGCTTTTGAAAGTGAATCTAAAAAACTGAATCATATGGTGAATCAATTTTATTTGAATGCATGCTTCCTTTTAATATTGCATAAATTGTGCGATACATTTTATAGTGCATGGACGGCTTCAATGCTGAATGATTATCATTCAACAAAATACATTTTTTTAGCTGCAGGGTTGTCTGTTTTTAATGGAGATTGATAGTTCAAACTATTTGGCTAGGAGCTTTCAAACCTGCTACATACAGGTGGTTATCAAAATAAGAGAAACACCTTAGATTTATAAAGAAACTTTTATTAGTATGATATAGAACCGCCTTTATCACGTAATACAGCTTGGATTCACCTAGAAATCGATTCATACAAATGTTGAATAGTGTTTAAAGGAAAATTGTACCATTCTTCCTGGATTTATTGTGAAAGTTCTGGAAAAGATGCCGGTAGAAGATATCGATTCCATATTGAACGCTCTAAAATAGACCATAACGATTCCATTATACTGAGGTCGGGTGACTGTGCGGGCCAAGGCAGATGTCTATCTTCATCCTCATGTTCATCAAACCACATGTCTCGCTGCATGGATAAGTGTATTACCATTGAAGCGGTATGCGATGCGCTAGAAGGATAGAACCTGGGACCTTTCGGTTAGCAGTCCAGTAACTAAACAATTCCGCCAAAACGATCGTTCGG
>JAPMOR010056476.1:16848-45569 GCA_026543865.1 Argiope aurantia | reverse complement strand
TATAAATTTCTTTCAGTAAATAATGCATCTGAGAATGTTGCTGAAATCTGACGAACCCTTTTGAGAACGAGGAATACAAAAAAAAAAATGGATATTTTCAATTGTTTCAATATTTCATTTGCTTGAGTTCAAAGTAATCATTGGATTTTAAGACACTATTGGGAAGTTTTTTTTTTAATTTTATAAACCTTGAAAACTTCTTAACATAATTTCAATGATGAAGGGAAACAATAGAAAGAAAATCTTCCTCTCAGATTTCTTCTCTTGGAAGAAGTATTAAATTTTGCACACAAAAACACATACACTTTTTGAATTTAAAATGAAGAATATATATTTATTTCTTTTAATGGAGAGTAGATCCATTATTAAATATTTGATGATCTTTTAAGTAATTAAGTTTATTTACTGTTAGTCTTGTAGGTAATATTCCACATACATATTTTATATTTATTTTGAATTTTTAAATTTAATAAGATAGCATTCGTTTTAATTCTTCGATAAAAATATAATTATCAAATAAATATAAATTAAATAAATATAATTATAAATTAAAAATATAATAAAATAAATATAATAAAAGCAGAAATTTGTAAATATATTTGATTATCATTTATAAATAGTACAGTTTTTATAAACCTTATTTGTATTTCTTATATCTAAGGAATACCAAAATATTAAGACTAAAAATTTTTTGCTTAAATTTTATTTAAAAATTCATAAATATATATTACTTGCACATTTTTAAACTTATCTTTAAATTTTAGAAAGAAAGAGAATAAAATATAAATAATTCGTTAAAAATCTCTACATATCCATAAGTATTATTTCTTCAAACAAGAAATTAATTTTAATATTCTATAATTTTTATATCAACAAATTAAATATATTCCTTTGCTTTAGAAAGGAATTATCACTTTCTATAAAAATAATCTGCTCTGCAAGTTATCCAGTAGTCATTTTATCACAACGATTAAAAATAATTGGAAATAATGTATACAGTCCTTCAACGAGTAGACGTTCAAGGACTTTTCCAATAGGAAGGTTTTTCAAAATATTTCAGAAACTATTGCAGGTAGGCAATAAATTTTTAGGATTCCGTTATTTTAAAGATCCAATCTTGCTACCATTTAAAAATTTATTATGTTACAATTTACTTTTTATCACAGTCATTTATAAAATTTTATAAAAAAATATTTTGTTTAATTTAAAAATTTATTTCAACAATTTACGTAGCAAAATTATGTACTTTAAATTATTAATATAAATCGTTATAAATCTATTATAATTTTCAAAATATTGTCACCAGTGTTTACGTTTCATTTGACTTTGAACACCCCATTACTTAAAACTTCATAACTCTTGAAATTTTCAACAGAAGCTTATAAAATTTTTTTGTTCGTTATTTTCATGGCAAACAACCAACTGAACGAAAATGAACTGTTAGGCGAAATGGGAAAATTTCAAGATGATAATAAATTAACTATTAATTAACGTAGTTAATCGAGTAGTTTTGTGAAGATTGGATAACAAATAGTAAAGTAACAGACGTTTCCCAATATATTTGTCTATAATAATCTAGAACACTGATATAAAAAATACCCCTACTATTTGAAATAATTATAAATAATTTTCAGTAAGATTTTAAAATTTTAAATATTAAAGGCTTGTTATAAAATAAATTCTTCAGACTTCTTATTATATCAATTGCTTTTTATTGATTTAAATAAAGTCATTTCCAAGAAATCGTAAAAAAAAATTATTTGTAAAATTTGCATTAAAATTTAAGTTTTCTAAATTATTAGATGATAATCATTATCAATACTAATTTAGAGACTTTAAATCAACTTAATTTACAGTGACATCCAAAACACATTTAGGAGCAAAGCAGAAATACAAAACATGAATTACAATCATATATTTAAAGCATTGTAGCTAGGGAATGCAATACCAGTATACTGGGATACCGAATCCCGGTACTTTGAGCCATTTGTACAATTTTGTAATACCGGTATTGACAAGTTTAAATACCAGTTTTTCTGTATTTACTAGAAATTTTTAAAATTGTCTCCACTATATGTTCAGGGATCGCGAACATAGGAAAATAGTATACGTTTTTGTTTTTATGTCACCTTAACGAGCGAAATTAATTAGTAAATTAATGGCTTAATTAATTGCTTAAATCTAAATTAGCGAAACATGGATTATCCGTGAAAGAAGATATTGTATCCATAACGACTGATTTAGCAACTGTTATGAAAAAAGTTGGAAAATTGATTGGTGCAAATCAGCGATTCTGCCATGCACATGGAATTCAATTAGGAGTAATAGATGTATTATACTAAAAAAATAAAGAACAGAAGAATCGAAATAATGTGGATATAGAAACTTCGGATTCCAACTTTGAAGAGAGTAAGAGTGTGAGTGATATTGACAATGAAGATAAAGACGATGTAATTGTTGAAGAAGATATTGCTAATGAGGATGAATTATTAACCCATCAAGAATTGCCTCCTATAATTTATAAAGTTCGTTAAATGTTCCGCTATAAAAAATTATATTTTACTAAAATATATACTAACTGAAAATAAAACAGATTATATGTTAAAATTAGATTCTAAAATACATTGGAAAAGTTTACTCCTAATGATGGAACGATTTGTGAAACTGAGAAATCCAATCTAAAAAGCAATAATCGAATTAAACCTGTAAATTAATTTTTCAGATAGTGAATTCGACTTAATATCCAGAACTCTATCAGCTCTACTTCCAGTAAAACTGACTATTGAGGCATTATGTCGGAGACGTTCTAATTTATTAACAGCTAATGCAACAATAAATTTCATGTTGCAGTCACTGAAAGAACAGCACACATCACTATCTGAAGAATTATATATTACATTGAAAAATCGAACAGGAGAAAGGCATACCGAAATATAAAATGTCTTATGGTATTTATATAATTATAATGATTTTAAAAATGAAAATAAGCAATTCAAATCTGATTAAGTTTAGAGTAAATTTTCTTAAAATATTTTACTCAGAAACCTATTCACATTCAGAAGAATTCGGTTCAGTTATAGAAAATTATGATGATACTAATGTCGACTGTGAAAAGAACTTATCTCTTGAACAAAAATTAAAATTAGCGATAAATAAAAAAAAAATCAAAGAACTAAAATACAATACAGAAATTAGCTATATCCAAAACCATCCGACAAGAAATCGATTTATTTGAAGATGAGGGATTTAGAGGTAAATACGTGGAAAAAATATATCGTACACTGCTAACAGTACCACCAACTAGCGTAGATGCTGAAAGAGCAGTTTCGACAGCTGATAATTTGTACACAAGATTACTTTTTAGGCTTAATGACAGTACAATCAATGCATTGCGTTTTTTAAGATCACATTTCAAAAATTTGTTATAGTATCACAGATTGTATAGTGATATTTAAGCTTTTTTTTGTGATTTAAATAAATAAGATGTTCCTTTACTTTTTTATAATTCTTTATATAGTGTTATAATGTATAAGTTACAAATTATTTTTTGTGGTATTTACACTCTCTACTAAAACTGGCAAATTAAACAAAGAAATGCCTGTTTTTTTTTTCTAAAATTTTTACTACCGGTATTAAAACCGGTATCACGGTATTAAAATCTAAAAAATACCGAATACCGGTATTGAAATTTTGGTCCGATATTGCAATCCCTTATTGTATCATATCAAGAAAATAACATATCACTCTATAAATAAAGTAATTATGAAGTGAAAAGATATCAAATCAGACATAAAGAGTTAAATGAATATTGTGATCATTAGATTAGTCTTATTTCTTATATTAGGTATCAAACTAACACCCTTTTGAATCTGCTGGGAACATAATATTTATTGGTTACTTTCATTGAAATCTTTTGTCTATAACTTGATATTTATTATTCCATTAAGAAAACACTCTTAAGCGTCAAAATGTAATAGACATAAAAACCGCGATATTTCGATAATTTCAATCGCATTTTTGAATATTCTTTGCAGAATCAAGTCTAATAAAATGAAAAGGTGATTATAATTTAAATGTTTGGAAATTCGCTTTGAGGTGCGAATTTAATCCTACAAATCGTAGTTTTAGAAATTTGATAGCTATATATATATCAAATAGCCTGGTTAATAAGAGTTTACAGTCAGGCAGACAAATATAAATATTCATTTTCTTTTATAATTAGGCGCGTCATATTATTTGGTATGATATTTAATTTCAATTAAATCAATTACGCATAAGTGGATTCTCATAATTCCTTCAACATAATATTTTTGTTGAATAAAGTATTAATAAATAATAAAGTATTCACCAGATCGAAGTAGAAAAACATTAAATCTTTAATTCCATAGTTTTTGAAAGTTTTAATGGTAATCAATATGTTGAGCAGAGGTAAATTTCTGATGAAGAAAAAAAATGTCCTTCATTTTCAGACATTACAAAAGAGAAAAATTGTAGACGTAGGCTTAAAGTATTATAAAACGTTCTTGCTTGGACATTTATCTGAGCCTTTGTTGTTCTACGAAATCAATTTAAGAGTTTGTTGCTGTTAGGAAAATTGAATAATTAAGTGCAAATGAATTTTGATGAGGAAAGAATTGATTAATTGAAATTACGCTAGCCATTTCTGCCTTGTAGATCAAAATAAACCTGAACTATGTGTAACATGATTTTTTCTGTCCCAAGCTAGTTGCTGATTTCATTCTTAACTAAAAAGATAGATTTACGAATATTTTTGGTATAAAAATTGAAATGAAAATCAGTAAAAAAAAAAGCTGGAGAATGGGAAGATTCAGTTTTTGAACTTTGCATACGGCAAGTCACTGGATTTGAAATAGTTAAAGATTATATTTGCTCAGATGTAATTTCAAATAAATAGATTGAATTAAAAGTTGATTTTTATGCATTATGTTTCTGCTTATATGCAAAACTGATTCTCTGAAGTATCTGTTTGTTATTTTTTTTCATTTACGAAATTGCAAAAATATTTTCAATTTAGGAATTCCAAAAGCAAAACCAAACAAAAAAAACCACGGGAAAGGAATTATAGACACTGATGCAGCTGGATTCAAAGTTAAATGCTTCGTTATATTGAGAATTGTTTTGAGGTATTTTAATATATAGCGTCCAGACAAAAACGATCTACTCTTTGTCCTATTGTTTCTTTGTAACTATTAAAGTATTAAAATTTAGTTTGAAAAAGTAAATAAACTTTTTAAGATATTTTTTTTCTTTCAGTATATTTCAGTCTATTAATTGAATTCAAATGATATTCGTAGTTGAAAATTATGTGTTTGCATACTAACAGCAAAAAATTACATTTACCTGCAAATCACTTTTTTCTAATTAAAACCAAATGTGAGAAATAACAAAAAGATGTATGTTCACATAGGTCTCATTAGAAGAAAGCATCTTAATCATTATGTGACATTAAATACTAATCGGATTTAGTAAAATTTTACTACTACGGTTACCATTGACTATAGAGCAATGACGACATATCAGTATTCGTATATGGATAGAAAGTTATCGGTTATGCATATTCAATCAAAATTCGAAATACTATATTAAAAAGAAAACAAATAGTAGATTTTTATAAGAAACAGATGCGAAAAAGATAAAAATTTTCAAATTTTACTGATTTATGTAAAATTATTTAATTCATTTCATTCGTAGTTCGTAAAATAAATATAATTGTTGATCCGACCAATTCAGAAATAATCGAAATGATGATTTTTTAATGCAGCTTTTAAGTAAATAATATGAACGTTCAATTACCAATTTAAATATTATATAATTTATGCATTGTAATATCTAACGCTCAAAATATAAAATTAATCACCATCTAAATTTCAATATTGTCGAATAGATTCTTCTTACTTTGGAAAAAAAATACGAATGAACTTAAAGAAGACTTACTTCACATATTTTGAATGTATTATATTTAATGATTTAGGAAAGTAAACAGGTAATTATTTAATAAAGTATATTTCACAGGTATAATTTCAATTCAAATTACTGACATGTGTTTTATTTCCAAATAATGATATTTGATATAATATTTATTCAGTTTTAAACTGGAACTTAATAAATTCTCTATTTACATCCAAAGGGACATTTTAAATTTGAACATATAAACTATACATTTGACAAAATTTCTAATAAGATTTTATTCTCAAACTAATGAATTATGATTAAAATTAATATAATTATAAATATTCAAATTTGTTTATATGATATTAAATAGACACTAAAATGTTATTTAATAATGGATAAACTGAAAAATATTAATGAATATATGCATTTTAGAATCAAAACACCACTCACTGAATAAGTTTATAACTTAAATTAAATCATATTCCTCAGAAGTAAAGCAGAGAATTATTGAATACTTTACTTCTATTAAGTGTCTAATAAAAATGTTAAGCGGGATTATATTAGTTCCTCTTTCATCATGAGAGACACGCCTAACTCACATTGAAGGGGAGCGATGCATTTTAATATACAGCAAAACGAGTTAAAATGTGTTTACACAAGGACTGAAACTACAGTTAATTTATCTCTACCGATACTAAAGGAGAATATGTGCATGTTGGCTCTCAATAGGAAAGACCATTTATCCTAGATATAAAAATTAGCACAAATATACTTTGGTACTTTGGAATGTGAGAATATGCACCTCAGAATATTATTTAATTATAAATTATATTAATAAAAATTAACTGTACTTTGATACTTTTTTCCATTAGAATATTCAAAATTAATGAAATCCAAAAATCAAGTTTACATAGAAGTAAAATTCACAAAAAACATACTTTTCCATGATATCAATTTATTTCTCGAGATTTACCTATTCTTAATAAATTTTTACCAACATATTTAAAGTTTATTTTTGCAGTACTATATTATAAAGTTGTAATGCATCTTATCTTATATTTATCTTTCACTACAAATATTATATTCAGAATTTTTATTTTTTTGTTGGCGTGAAATTGTGTAGATAGGCTTATTTTTCCAAACTGAGTTGGTTTCCAATATTTTGATGCTTATAGTTTAATTTTCTTAATTTGATTTTATTTGCAATTATGTTTAATTACAGAACTAAACGTTAAGGAAAAATAATGTAATGAAATACGATAATCCATAACGAATAAAGTGTGTCCATTTTTAAACATCTTAGAAATTCAATATAATTTAATTAGATGTATAAAAATATATTATAGTTTTTATAGCTTAAAAATAGATTTGTAATTGCAATACATGAAATTTATTTCTTAAATAAAAAGAATGATATTGAATTCTCTTCTGGAATGTAACGGAAGTTATGATACATATTCGATGACACACACATGGCATTGGAGCTTATAGATTCTTCTTTATATTCTTATATTTCAATGATCTTATTTAATTTCAACATTAAAGTTTGATTATTTTGCTTTTAAATTTAAATTTCACTTTTGGGTGAGATGACAGAAAATTGGGAAGATTCATTGCATAACGAACATAAAGATGTAAGACTTCAAAGAAAGTATCATTCACTAGCTCATCAAGATTTTAAAAAAAACTTTACAAAGAGATCCCTAAAAGCAAGTTAAATAAAATGTTTCATTGAAATTTACACTAATCACTAGTCTATTTGAGAAAACTGATAGCGAAAGATGGTTAATTAATTATGAATAAATTCTTGTTTATTCCATGTTCTACTTTGAATACAATTTTATATTTTTACCAAATGTTTTTATTCTGTCATTTCAAATGGAATATCTAATTTAAGAAAAAGTGTGTTCAAAAAGCAATAGGTAAATTTATTTGTCTAGTTCTTTTAATGTAGCATTAATTATAGTATTAGTTAAATTTGTATCAATTCTATTTTTTATCATTAATAATGTTGTTTGTACAATATTGAACAAAAATATTTTCTTCTGAAAATTAGGTTCTTGGATTTCTTAGTGGTACGAAATTAACTTCAAGAATTCTGCTAGAATAATAATACATTTTATTGAGAATATTGAAATGTATTTTAATATAAAATAAAATTTGGTGAACATTTTATATTTTTTATATAAAAATTATAATTTTAATTTATAAAGTAATAAAAATAAAAGCAAAATAATTAAAATTTATAAAATGAAATGAATTTCCTTGAAATATGTTTAATCAATGCAAAGTTAGTTACTGATTTTTTTTAAATGTAATTGAGCGAGAAAATTTCCTATTTAACAATTTAAATATTAAAAAGCCATCGAATCTATGCGGTGATAAAATTTATTTTTTAATAAGGTGAAAAAATAGTCCAATTTTTATGTGAATTTTCATGTTACTTAGAATAGGAAAATTTCATATTAGTAACAATCATGAAATTAAGAGTTTTTTTCAAACTGAATTAGCACATTAATTTCCTTCAATCTCTTCAGTTTTGTAGCCCGAAATTGTAGAGGAATTTCTCCATCTTATCTGAGCATCGGGAAAAACTGAATGAACACATGTTCTGTTCTTCGCATGTACATTTATTCTGTATGTTATGATGCTGCTGTGGTAAAAATCCAAAAATTTATTCTTATCAGCCCTCACTGTCATAGGTATTCCATCTTTGGAGTGAGGTAACTTAATCTAAATCAGAGTTTTGCTCACAATATAGGGAGATGAGGAATTATCTTATTATGAGGAATTTTCTCGTTCTCATACTTATGGGAGAAAAATATTTTATAAAAACAATTCAGTAATTGCAGTAGTAAGAATTGCTTTATCATTCAATGAAAGAAAAATTATTATTTATTTTTTTAGTTTTAAACAAAATTTAGCTTCTTATGTAAAATGATTTTGGATTAATTTAATAGCAATATGATATTCCTCAGGAACATAATAACGATATTAACGATGCTAGGATAACGATAAGAATGATAATTCCTCACGATCTCGGAGGGTCAGAAATGTAAATAGGCGAATCAAAATTTTGTGTCTAAAAAATTACGAGCTCACATTTATTATATGGGTAAAAGATTTAAGCCGAATTGAAACAATTCACTTTCGGTATTTATTTATAAGCGAATTAATTTTAGAATTTATCAATACTTCTACTTTTATCTCATTGGTGAGAAAAACAGAAATTCAGCATTTTTTGTTGTAAAATTATCTAGTAGAATATTTTGGATTTTTTTTGTAATTGAGTGATATTCGATATTAATGTAGGATTTAAAGGATGCATTTTACAGATGAAATTGATCTTCCGAGATAAAAAAAAATGCCAATTTCGACACAATATCAGCCGCAGTTATCCATTCCAATTTCTTTAAATATTTCACTACAATTCAAATTACATATTTTGTTAATTTTATATCTTACATCTATCATTTTTCCTTGAAATAATTAAATCATATTAGGTCACGCATTTCGCAATGAACTTTTCATACTTTTGATGATTTCGTTATTTCTCACTTTTCTGAATATATCGAAAAATCCATTATTTTGGAAACATAACGTATTTTTCATTAGTTAAGTTATATTACAAATTTTTTTTGGTGTAGTTCCATACTACATTTCATTATTCAATATATGCTTTCAAAAAATATTTTTTAAATAGGTGTATGCTATTAATTGTACATTTATTTTTGTTACAAGTGACTCATATGATATTAAATGTTTTTTTTAAATTACTCAACATTTTTTTTTACTGATTCAAACCTTAAATGAATGATTTCCAAAAATAAAATATTCAAAATATTGTATAATTTTCCAGAATAATTCCTGAAAGTGATAAAAGGACCTTTACCCTCCAATCAAGACACTGAATGTTATTTTATGTTGATAAGTGAGTGTTTTTTTTCCTTACAACATTAATTTGTGGAATGTTTTTGAATACGATATCTTATAAAACTTTCTTAAACATGATGATACCGCTAATGCTAAAATACAAAGCTATTTTTTACATAGATTTTGTCGTGTATTATATGAAAATATTCCAGAATGTTTAAAAAGTTGTACAAAGTACAAATAAATTTTCCACCAATATTCGAATCATAATAAAAATTTCAATATAAGATCGGTAAAATATATTAACACCTGCTGATATATTATAGAAGCAACTTAATACAAAAGAAGAAACGTCCCAGGTATAGAAATACTATTACTCTGCATTTTCATGCACTATTTGAGAAAGGATATAGAATTTTAATATAGTGTAAGGCAGATGACTTCGCACATTTGACTTTTAATACTAAATGAAATATTCAAATGTTGTCTGACAAACTGACTAAAAATTGTTGTTGACAGCTGAAATTCTAGCGAATGCATGAAGTTAGATATGTTGTGGGAGCTTTATTAAATGTTCCTGTATTCCGCTCATAGGGGGAATAACTCTTACCGGATTTAGTTGCTATAGTTCTCCTGTTTTGTCTTTTGTTATGGAGTATCAAAGTTTCAGTTTTTTTAATAAACGGAAAGATGTATGCCCTCTTTGAGACATCAGTTTGATGTATGAGTTCTCCAAACAAAATATATTTGTAGAAAATAATTTATTTCCTAAGAAATAATTGGTACTGATACAATAAGCGACTTAATGAATATTTCAATATATTGTTATTGATAATATATTTCGCTTGTGAAACATTTGTGAAAATAAATTTTTGACATATGTATATAATGTGTAAAATAACTGATTAAATGTTTGTAATATTCTAATAACTAAAATCTTTTTAAGAGCTTTCAGAGAACATTTGAAATTTGTTGAATGGTAATATATGATGTACTTTGTTATGCATATAGGAATTATAAATGAAAATTGTACAAACAATATTTAAATCCTCATGACTAGAAAAGAATATATATATATATATATATATATATATATATATATATATATATATATATATATATATATATATATATGATTTTGAAAACCAATGACAAAAAAGACGGAATGCGATACAAATGTATCGTTTGCGACTTTACGTTTAAGGAGTCGAGAGTTTTATTCCACCAATCACAAATTTAGTAAATATTAACCCCAACAGGTGGCGCTTCAAAATAGGGAAAATTAAAAAAGGGTTGAAAATATTTCGCGGATTGTTGCACAAAAATTATATAATGGTGTTTTCAGTATAAACCCCATTAGCAACAACAACGCGGCACAGTCCGAGGCAATAGTTTTTACAGTTGTTACTCAAACACATACAAATAGCCTGTTAATTGTACCTTTAACTACACCTGTTAACTACGCTTTCTGCAAATTGCATGCAGTGCCATCGTTTAGTGACAATGTTAATTAAATTTGAAGTTTGTTAGGATAAAATTCTGATTGCCCACTTACTAACAACGATGCTTAGTATTGAGTTATCTACTTTCAATATAGGCAAAGAACCAACTGAAGTGACTTCCCCGAAATGCTCTCTTATATTCTTAAATATGCTTTTATCTCCCTCATTATTCCCACATAAAATTGTGTATAATATACAAGGCCGTGGACGCCGTGAATGCTAAAATATTTATTTTCATAGGCCCTCACAAGAGGGCTGTGTGCTTCGTAGTGCAGTGAGAAATGTAGTGCAATGATTTTGTATTATTAATCGTATACCATTGGTGAACAATAGTTACGAAAAAATCCATTAGCGTTCCTAGCATTCATCTTCCATGGTAATTATTCGTTGGGATGTGGTTAATACACAAATGCTAGAAGTATAAGTATTTTAGAATCCTTTCTTTCCGACCAATTGAAATCCCAATTAGACAGAGAACTACAGCTTTAGCCACTAAATCACATTCCAAATTTAATATATTTCACAGCATTTTAGAGTTATCGCGTGTACATACATGCAGAAGTATAATTCTACAAACTATAAAACCTGTCATGGATTTGTTTCGAAAATTTGATGCAGATATACACTTTAGGTATTAAATCTGTGTGTTAAACAATATGTAACTCTCTTCATTTTATAATTATCACATTAATTTCTATCAGGGCAGACATACTTCTGATCAATGGATTGCTTTCAATACTGATCACATAACAACATACATAATTCCAAATTTGTGTTTTTCGGACAGGAACATCTCAAATGTGGAGATTCGTCAAAATCTCAAGTTCAAATGTTTTGATGAGCTTTCTCTTTCTATACTTTGCAAACAAGGAGGAAAAAAATAAAGGAAAACAAGAATGTTTAATCATTTGAAATTATCTAAAAATATGAGACCAAATTATTTTGAAGCAGACTATTAATATAAAAAGCGTTGATGGAAAAGCAGTAAATAAAATTGTTTGCGTTGATTGTAATTCGTAACGTGTTGTTTAATCTTGATCATTTAAAAGAAACATTTTGAAAACGAGTAAACATCTGCGATTAAAACAATTAACTGACAATTTACTTAATTATTAAAACATTTAAACGTTAAACAATTTACTTAAAAATATAAAGTTATATATCAACACTATAATTAGGAATTTTCTTTTTAAAAATTAAAACAAAACAGAGACAGATAATTAAACAAAAGCAAGTAATGCAATTAAACAAAAGCAAGTAAAACATTCAGTTTATACAAAATAAAATGGAATACCACTTTCAATCAAATCAGTTGCATCTTCGCTATCATTGTAGCTGGAATAGTAAATAGAAGATCTACTAAACTATTTATTTGATGTAAGGAGTACTAGTTATTTTATTATAGATGAGATTTTATATTTTCACGTCTCTTTTAGTATATACTGTAGTATTATTCAAAAAGAGACAATCATTCAAACAAAATAAAAAAGAAACGTCAAGTATTTTATTTTTGTTCAATGAGTAATGTCTTCTTTTCTGGTTTATGAATTTAAATTATATAATTAATCTTCGAAATTTGTTCCAGTATGCATTACAACTGTATATAAGACACCTAAGATGTATTAAAATAACTTTTTAAATTTTATGCCTATGTCTATGAAAGTAATATTTTTTATAAATTTTAATTTCATCAAAAAAATTATAATCGTTTTCTTCTTTGTCATTTAAAATGAATAGTGTTGGAACTAAAACCTTAATCCTTACGAACATTTTTAAAGGACTATTAAAATTCAATTATTAAATAATATTTTTAAGAATATACAACTTATACATTAATATTAAAACAAATAATTATCGAATTATTCTCACTTTTTGGGTGCTCAATGCAAATCCTTCAGATGGATATTCCATATGTCTATTACTATATATATATATATATATATAAGTAGCATTTAATTCTTTATGAACGAAAAGAATAATGCATTGGATATGAATGTGTTGATAATTTGTTTAAAAATAAGATATGCAAGCCGTCTTTTCCATGAAATGGGATTTTCAAGAATTTTTCTTAATAATAATGCTTCAGATATATAAGAAGAGAATTCTAAATATAACAATTTGGATATAAGTTTATTGAAAATTTTTGGAAATAAGTTTACGTTTCGGAATAAATTGATTGGAATGATAACTTCACTGGATTTAAAAAAAACCCGTTAAAATATATCAAAGAATTCGAAACTTTAATTGCATCATATGAAATGCTTAAAGTGTTTACGGATTTTATTTTTAGAATATATCTTATTTTTTTAAATAAATAAAAATAAAAATATCTGTATTGTAAAGAATAAATTAAGTTTTTTATGTATTTTAAAAAAATTCAGAGTGTTTTGATAATAAATATTATCTACAAATGGGTAATTAAGGCTTTTTTTATTTAAATAAACCAGTACTACAAAGAAGTTCTAGAAATAATTGTTTGGGAAAATGCATCCATTGCACCTATGTGATCTCAAATTAAACGAGGGGACACATTTTAATTATTTAGACTGAATCAACTTTCCTCCGAACACGTCAATCATTAAAAATTACTAAGTAGATTTGAAGCAAATTTATGTATTTTATTTTAAATAAAAGAATTAATTGAAGTAATTATTTTCAAATACTATACGATTTAAATTTTAATTAAATTCAAATAGGTCTTCTTGGAACAATTAATCATTCATATAATATACGACATAACGTCATTTCAACCAACACTTAAAATATCATAAATAAAAATAATTATGAATTTCTGCAGAAATAATACTTTGAATAAAATTTTCATTTTAAATCTCGAAACAAGGCTTCAATGAAAAGCCTTTCTAAAGGAAGACCAATGTAGTTAACATTAAGGGAATCTAGGAAAATAACATGCTATTAAAATGCGTCAATTAACGATTTTTCTCTTAAATAAATTAGACAAAAAAATTCTAATCATAATTAAACTAGGCAGATGACGAATATTTATTGCTTTCGGCAGTATAATGAAGATCCATTAAACGAAAATATATTTCTTCAGCAGTTATTATGTGAACAATTCCTGATTTTTCTTGTACGAGGTCGACAGCATATTGCATGTGAAGGATTTGACAAGATAATTGACGGCAGAAGATGCTGAGATTTTGTTTAATTGAAATTGAATTTCGAAGGGTTTGCTTGGAAACTGATTAAAGTGCTTTAGGTATTTACTTAGAAAGTCTTAGAAATAACAGTTTGTAATCTCTTAATTTCCTCGAAAAGATTTGCTAATTGAGGAAAAAACTAAGAAATAAACCTATAGGCTTAAAAAAAAACTTAGATCTTTGTTAATTAAATTTTTTAAAAAAATTCCTTGACATGCTTTATTGTTTTTAGTTCTATCAACTTTATCAAATTTCTCGATGAATTTAGAGAGGTTTATTTTATCAATTTGCATTGGTTTGACTTTTTAGTTAAGCTTAAAAGTAGTTCAAGTTAATAAGTAGACGCTATTTTTGGTTCGTTAATAAGTAGACGTTATTTTTGAAACAGCATTTGGTAAAATATTTTGTACTACTAAATGAAGTTGGTAGCCTAAAAAGTTAAAGGAAGAGCATTAATTTCGTTTTTGCTTTTTATAAATTAATGTTTACTCATTAAGTGCTGAACAGTGTATACATATATATATAAAGATCATTGAATAAAGGACTTTTTGTGCGTATTGTTAGTGCACCTATTATATTCATTTATGAGCGAATTAAAATTTCAGTAAAAACTGCTTTTGAAAATACACTTCTACAGTATTACCAAAGCTTAAGAATTCTTAAATTTTATTTGCTACCTTTTAATCGTTAATTTTGAAATCACATAATAGAATCTTACAATTAGTTTTGGCCAAATTCATTATCAGGTGTGCCACTGCTATAAACAACAACAGCAAAAAACAAACAAGTTTATTAAATTGATAATTATTAATTTATTATTAATAATTAAAATTTACAAGTAAATTAATCAATTTGCAAATAAGATAAAATTTTGAAAATATTGACAAAAAAATTATCATTAAAAGCATTCGATTGTAATAAATTTCAAAATTTAGGAATATATGGAATCTGATGGAAATAGATTTCGAAATTGCATATTTGCACAATATCTTATTAAATAAAATTGTAAAAAAATTATGCAAATAACTATCAAACAGTTCATGCTGCATATGTAAATGATAAAAATGTCTTGAATGAATGGTAGAGAAAAAAAAATCCTTTAATTGTATCTTTTTTTTTGTAAATAATCAATCGAAAGCGTTAAAAAAATCGTTCAAGCACATTAAAGTTATCAAATATATCCATATTTTGAATGTATTTATTTTGTTTTAAAGCGGATTTAGAAAACTTTCTTTGAACTAATAAAACGCGATGACACTAGATGCATGAGAAATTGCACACTTTAAATCGTTCATTTTTCAACAACTGAGAAATGTTCACTTTTATATATATATATATATATATATATATATATTATATACGATTTTTTTTAATTTCTTGAGAATGCTTTTTGGAACAATGAACAGTGATAAATAATCCTGAAAATTAATTAATTGACTCTGTAATAAGTGAATTGAATTAGAAAATAACTCTTGTGTTTCACTGCTATATACGTACACACACACACACACACACACACACACACACACACACACACACACATATATATATATATATATCCCGAAGTTTTTAATATTTATTTTGCTTTTGTATTCGATGTATTTTTTTCCGTAAATTAAGAACAAATGCTATATGAAAGTTTTTGCACTTCTGTGAGATCCATACTCCGAATTAAGAAGAGATCCATACTCCGAATGGATAAATGTTTCGATTTTTAACAATTTATATGAAATAATACCCATACAGCATATTAAATAGGAAACATTAGGAAAAAAAGCATACAGAAAAAATTAATGTATATATCCTTTTCAAGATAAAAATTCACTCTGAATTGAATTAAAACTTCTTACGGTTTCTTTAATTAATTTATGAAATATATTGGAAATTAATTCGAATAATTTTTGAGGGCGAAAAATTTTAAATAATTTGATAATTAAGATTAACTTTTCTCTGACAGAAAAGGTAGTGAATGATAAGATTACATCTTAATATTTAATAGATTTTTAGATAGAATAATTTCAAAAACATTTTAGTGGCAATACCAATAAGAATTTGAATCTGTAAAGTTTACGAATAATTTCAAATGTTATTTAATTCCCTGAAATCAGAATTCTGCAACAAAGAGAAGTATTGATTTTTTTGTATTTATTAGATTGAATATTATGGAAAAAGAAATTTTATTGCATAGTTTTAAGCCCAGAAATTAATTTTTAAAGAAAATTTGAAATAAACTTTGAAAGGATATGAATAATAAGTAGAAAAATGAGAAACTGAAACAAAAAAAGTTTCTTTCTCACAATGGGAATAATAGTAATAATAATAATAATAAACGGTATGTCATTAACATTTTCGTAAAGGAAACGTGTATGAAAAAAAAATGATTTCTTGCATGCATATAAAGAAATTATATATAAAAACAAAATGATTTTCCCAAAGCTTTTCAAAATCTTTAATTAAAACTAAAATAAAATTTTGAAAACTTTTTTCTATGAATAAATCTTGAAATATGTTTTAATAAGATTCGGATTGTATTTTGTTGAATTACTTTTCCTTTAACTTTATACAAAAAACTTTATAAAAAAACTTTAACTTTTAACTTTATAAAAAAAACTTTTCATTTTGAATTCAAATTTCCAGAACAATATATTATTTTTCAAGAGGGAATTAATTGCATGCAAATTGTTTGAAGAATAAATTTTAGCATGAATTCGGATGAAAAGTAGTATATTTCCTTTGAATCATTCAAGATCTGTAATTACATATTTTAAATTCATTTTTTATCCCTATATAAAACTTGGAAATGTATATTAATAAGAATGTATTCTGATGTTTTACTAAATCATGTTTTTTTTTCCTTTTAAAATATTTTTATTCAAATTTCCAAAATATGCATAAGCCTTAAATGATAAAGTAAATTTTATACAAAATGATTTTCATGAAAGGATTTTCACGGAAATATTTTTTTCTAAATAATTTCAAAAAAGTGCTTCCATTTTAATAAATTAATTAATATGTTTATTCTCTCATTTAGTATTAATGACAAAATGAAATTTTGTTCATTAATCTTTTGTCTTGAAACTTTTTCAAACCAAATACTCAGATATAATTTATAAATGAGAAAACTATTGGGAATTAAACGAGTTTTGTAAGACGTAATAAGTTATGTAAACAAATATAAATGCAAAATAATTAAAATTTTATAAAAACTGCATGATGGCTTAGGAATAGCTTGTGTATGAACTAAAATAAAACCAGTTTTTAAACTATTGCGGGATATAATAATATTCAGGAGAGTTTTTTGGAATTAGTCTTTCAAAGGAAATTTGTAAAATAATAAATTAAATGTAGAATAAGAGAGAAAATATAGAATGCCTCTTATATTTAGATTGAAAATGTAATCATTTATATAAAAAAGTGTCGTTGCAAAATGTTTCACTGAATTGTTTTCTAATCGTGCATAAAATATTTTCTTGGCAATTTGTAAAAATTTAATAATATCTAAAAATGCCTATATTTAGTGTAAAAAAATATATTAGAGTAAATATCTAAATAAATTAAAATAAAATAAGTAACAGAAGCTGACAAAAAATAAATAAAAAATGCTTAATAGTGTCCTTTATTAATAATTTACAAAATTATATGTTTAATTGATGAAATGTTTAAGAAGAAAAACATATTAGATATAGTTTGCAGTTTATTGATTACAGCCAAAAATTTTAAAATGTTATCTAAATATTAAAAAATAATAAAAAATTGGATACATTACTTCCACAATTATAACCTGCTCATTTTTTCACAGATCCTTCTTCACGCAATAAATGTTGGACAGGCTTTATACTCCTATGGTGACTTCAAGAAATGTTTCTGTTACAAAATTCTTCATCGGAACTTTGTTTCAAGGAGGTTTCGTGAATCAGATTTGTCTTGTACACTTTATCAGACGTGAGAAAACTCATCTGACTGCTCTTGAAACCGTCTTTTCATGATTTTAAATCGATTTCTTATTCAATGCTTAAACAATTGGCATATAAGACATATTATTCTTTATTTGCCACTTTGCTGGTTTTCTATATTTATTGATAACTGGGCATTTGTTTTAGAGGATTATAAATGTGGGCTGAAAATGGAAAATTGGATTGATTATAGACAAAATATATGTCTTATTATCTTATTATCTCACATATATTTTACAAATTTAAAATGAAAGTTATATGTGAAAATAATAATAAGACCGCTTGCAAAAATTTTCACTTTCCAAAAAGTACAAAAAAAATTCGATATAAAATATGGAAACAACTACACCTAAGCAGATAGCATTAAGGTAAAACTTCTTAAAAAACTTTTCTTCTTTCAAATCTTGTTATGACTTGGATATAGACCTTAATAAAGAATAAATCGACTTATTCCATATTTATACTACTCCTGCATATTTGCATTCTTTCCTCTACAACGGTACGCAATTTTTAAAATGCATGTTATTCGCTTAGAAGTACATTCAAAAGATTGTTCAGGACTTTTGGGCTTACTTTTCATTGCTTTATTTCGAAAATAAATCATAAAATAAATCTTACATCTGTCATGGTATTTTTATAGGAAGCAACATGTTATAAATGCGTGGATCTTAGTTTATTTTATTTAAGTGCGGTAGTAAGTTTTTAAATTGATACTATATTGTTTTATTCAAAGCAAATATTTATTTTACTATGATAAGAATGTAGTAGTATTTATGATATTAATTTCCTAAATTGCTAAATTGGCAGCTATATTTTCTCTTATAATGGATTTTATACTAATTTAGTTTGCAACTGTCATGTGATTATTAATTTATTTTTCCTTTCAGAATTTGGTTTGTTTCCCTATTTTATAAAATTCATATTTTCTTTAACATTTTAAAAGCTATTTTTTATTTATATTTTATATTAAATTTACAAATCAGTGAATGAGCTTCTTTTTTATTTTAAAAATATTATCATTGATTTTATCACAATAAAAGATTGAAATATGCAAAGCATTATATTTAAAATTTCTACATCAATTCACTTTATATTGAGAGCTAATAGCTGTAAAAGTAAAATAAAAATTGATACAATAATATCAGATAAAACTGAGTGATGGAAATGAAGGAAGGAACAATGCTAGAATATAATAAACAGAATTTCGTACTCTATTGTTAATCAACAGTACTGACATAAAAGTCGAAATAAATAATATATATATACTATCCACGGATAATAGATGTTTCTGCGACCTTAAAAACCAAATTAAATTAAATTAAAATTAATCAGCGTTAAAAGCAAAAATAGACCTTTATAAGACTGATAAAATCTGTTGTTCTCTACAGAAGAGAAGGATGGATGCTTAACAAAGCAAAAGAGGATATGCTGTTGATTTTGGAAAGAAACGAATGAATTTTTTAGCACATAAAACTAAATATTGTTTGAATAATTATATATATAATCGTGAATTCCTAGTCCATATTGGAATAGTAAATAATGAAATGGCAGATAAATTTGCAAAAATGCCACTACATTGATTAATATAAAGATTCATTTCAATATTCTAGAAATAACTTTCAAAATTATAAAAAAAATAATACGTAAATGTCAAAAATACTGGAAATTTGAAGCAAAAAGAAAATCTTAGCATGCAGTATCTAGAGAAATTGAAATTTCTAGTACATAATAAATTTATTGTTCCAGCAGTTTGTTCCAACTATCTGTTGAAACCTACAAATATGGATATGGTAAAAATATCAATGACAACCCAAGCCACTATGTATTCTCTTGTCCACAGCTGAAACTCATCACACAAGCAATATAAAAATTAGAATGTCTTTCTCCGATGTTATAGGTAAAAAGAATTGAGATTTGAAATGCAGTGATTGATGATTCATGCGCGTAAAAGAATAATCAGACTTTTCCCACCAAATTTAATATTGAACTCTCTTTACGACTAATATCAATTTATGAACATTTCTGATTTTTATTTTTTAATTTATTTTATATTTTATTTTATTTGTTCATTTTCTTTTTCCTATCTTTGTTCCCATTTCATTTACTTTATTCCAAATGTATTGTTTTGTGGAGCATGTGATGAGAGCTAAGCTGCTCGTGTCCCCTTAAGGATTTTATTAAAACTCTCTCTTCTATATCCACATGTGTATCATTTTAATTCTTGGATTTCTGCCTTTTATTGAAGGAATATTCCTGTACTCTGAATTTGAAATTTATAATTATTATTAAATGAATTTATGTCCATAACGCAGCTGTTGGCACAAATTATTTAATCAATAAAATAAAATATAATATAATCATGGAATTTCTGAAAAATATATGGCGAACTACATTGTCAAAGTAATGAAAACATCTTAAATTAGATTGTTGGGTTGTTATATATCTAGATATGAATGATGTATTCCTAAATAGAAAATGAAATTTTAAAGAGCAATGACAAAAACAAGAATTAGCGAGATTACATAACAGATTTCTAAATAGTATTGTTAAGGATCTGAAGCATATAAGAGTGAATCGATGAAGTGTTATTGGACAAGATAGGGTCACATGAGAAAATATTGGAGTGAAAACCTTGACCCGTAACAATCAGTAATGCTTTCAAAGAAGAAGAAACATAAGAAAATTTAGTTAGATCTTTGAAAATCGCTCCTGAAGAAAGTTTTTTTCAAATTTAACAGGACAACATAAAAAAATATTAGCTTAGAATTTTATGTTACTGATTTATTAACTTCAAAACATAACTTGATTATGTGGGCACTTAGGTATGGCAACTTTCTATTACTATAACCTATATGAGTAAAACTTCAAGATTTATTATTGTTCAAAACATGTTTTTTTCTGATTTAATATGGATTTTGGATGACTTAAATGTTGCTGTTTTGAAATAAATTAGCAAAATTAAATGAATCATTTCTTCTTATTGAATTTATTTTCTCTTTTCTTGATACTTGTAATTCAGTGGATTTAATTTAGTCATGATTAAATCTGTACATATCCCACATTGGATAATTATTCGCTTAGCGCAGTATAGCTGAATGCAAATCATGTAATTAAATCATGTCTTTAAATACCATTGATTTTAAATAACCCATAATGCTGGAAATGTTTAGTTGTCTGATAAAGTCACTGGTTCTAGTTCTCCCCTTTCAATGAACCAACTAAGATTTCTATACTCTTCGGCACAAAACATAAATTCCACTAATAAAGTTTCTTCGCTTATGAAATAACTTTAAATAAAGGTATATTTACTATAAATGCTTTTTTTTCAAAAATGAATGAAATAAAAGTTTTTAATATTATTGAAGTGACAGAGTGAGAAATACTATTGCATTAAGAACTGTTATTTAAACTTTCCTTTGGTTTTGTGTTGACAAATTTAAAGGAAAGATTCTCCAAGCAATAATAATCGATAATAATGTATATTTCAAATCGACGGAGTGTTTTAAAGGATATTTTAATTTTATTGAATAATGAATCTGTTGAAGACTTTAAGAAACTCAAAGAAATTGTAAATAAATTATTAAATTTCGAGTCTTGCAGTGTAAATTCTTCTTTTAATAAAAGAATTGCCAAGAAAAATGAAATTAAGAAGTATAAGCCAGTTAATAAGAAATAATATAGCACGATATTAAGAAATTACTAACATTGCATTGCTTTTCGTTCTCGATCTATTTTGTTCAATTTTATGTATCACATAAGAATGTGCATTTGGAACGGGAAAAAAATGAGATGCAGTTTTCAATAGATCATATAAACGTCCATGTTCTATCAAGCACGTAATTTGCTGAATCTTCTTTTACAAAATTATTAAATATGTAATTCTTTACTACAGGAAATCTACAGCTAAATGCTTAGAAAAATATATCTTTCTTTCTCTCTTCCTTTCTTTTATATCATGAACCACTCTTATTTTCTTCAGGCAGAAACATTGGGTACCTCTCGTTTAATTCGTTGTTTGAAATATTCAGCAGTAAAGAAGAATATACTTCTACCAATATTTTATTGCAAAATGATTAGTATTATATTAAGATTATGAAAATATATAGATTTAATAGTTATGATGCTTGTGAGAGGTTAAACACCGAATATTTAATAGATGCATCGGATATCATGTCCTAGAAGATTCAATAAATATGCTTAACATAACACAAAGCACTTAACCTCTCCCTCAAATATTCCACATTTATTGCTTGATAATCAGTGGCAGTTCGTCTATTTCAAAATAAGCAATTCCCTAAAAATCTTTTTCAACATATTTTCATTTAAAGAAAATACTTTATATTCATAAGAAATATAAAATTTTTAATCTGAAGTCCACATATGAAATATAATTCATTTCAAACATTTTGAATAATAAGTACATGAAGTAAATTTTGGGGCTTTAGTCAATAGAAAATTATGTGAATATTGAGATGAAGCTTCTTCACTCCCTCGTATTCACCTATTTTCACTCAGTCAACTGGACAATCTGATCCAAAAATAAATATTAAATAAGATGTGCAATGAATTATTTGCAGTGTTTATCTTTCTTTAAATGTGGTAATTAATAATAATTGGCCTCTCACAAAACGTTTCGTCTGAATAACATTAAATTTTATAGTAATAAAATGATTTTCATCTAAATTATCCATGTACCTTTCTTTTCTAGCAATGAATTCTAAGGAAAGAAGTTGAAAACTCAATAAATCATGCGTGTTTTTGTCAAAATAACAAGAATCTAAGCCGAAATGCAAACATCCAAAAAGAGAAAAGAGGAAAAAAACCAAGTGATAAAAGGTGAAATTTGGATGGGATTGAAAAAAAATTATAAAAGCTTCAAGATAAGTCTGCTTTGATTGTAGTTCGAGCACTTCTAAATTCAAAAGAGGAAAGGGTTTTATTTTCTTTAAATCAATCAATAATATGTAGCTGAATGATGAATTGCCTCGCCCTGCATTTCTCTTGATTAATTGATCAATTTTTACCTTATTTTTAGGTTTGTATTAATTTATTCATTTTTGATGATCATTGGTGTTTTCAAATTGAAAAATTCAGCAAAGGCATCTAAGTCGTGAAGTGAAGGAAAAATAAAATTGAAAAAAAAATCATTCCAGGAGGTGATGCAGTTCTATTGATACTATTCTTATTGAAAATGTAGCAATATAAGTAAGAATTATCCATAAATTGTGAAATTTGGAACAATAAATTATGAATTAAATATAAAACTTAATATTTCATAACATTTATTTAAATTCTAACTGTGAGATGCCTATTCAGAAATGAACTAAATATGATTTCATAAAAGAATTTACGTAGAGACTTTAAACAATATGGGGCAAAAATAATACGAAATATGTATTAAACTTTTTGTAAACTTTTTCCAGATATTTATTTTTTCATGTATCTAATTTATTTAAAATAGAAGACAAGCAACTCACTAAACAAAGCATTTCCTTTCTTTTGAAAAGATTATAATGGATCGAGATTTTCATGAGTAAGTTTATATTCTTAAATAGATATATTAAAAAATAATTTGGACACTATTTAGAGCATACATCTAAAATATTGTGCACATATAAAACTACATTATAGCAAGTTAAATATGTTTATTCGTGAATGATTTGCCTTTATTTTTTATCTCCATTCTCTTTTGGAAAACATGTATGTTTATTCTTTGGAAGAATTATAATGTTTTTATCCGAACAGAATAAAATTCAAATGTTTTGAGAGTTATGAAATGGGATTGAAATGTTATAATTTTTTATTCATTTTATATTAATTTAAGACAGTTTTCTTAAAAATATATTTTTTTTATTCTTAAACGTATAGATAAGATTTTGAAAAATTATTTCTTTGTTAGTTTATTAAATCAAATAAATATGAATTTAAATTAATTACAACACTTTCACTCATATCGAAGATCTTAAGAAACAAAAAGGTTTTTTTTCATACTGATTACATAAGCAATGTTTTCTGTGAAATTCATAAGATTTAACCCTTTAAGCTTAGCTAAAATAGAAATTTTACTTCTAGATACGGCTCTAAATTGATTGTTTCTCATAAAATTTTGTGGCCTTTTTAGATATTTTTTGATATTATGATAAACGAGGTATGAAATATTAATTTGTGTACATTCATGCATGCTTTCTGTTTAATTTTAGGATGATGAGCAATCTATTTTATTGCCGTGAGGGTGAGAATGTGCAAATTATTCATGACTGAAAAATTTGATTATCCTTTACATACGCCTTTTTTGTGTTCTTTGTTCGTAAAGAAGAATATAATTAGTTGCCAATTACATGGAAAGGGAATATAGATTGTAGAACCAAGAATTTGCATTTGTCATTACAAATTGATTTGCATTGAAAATTTTTAATAAAGTTTATTATATTATAAATGAAGTAAAATACTAAATATAGATTAGAATAGTTTATATCATAATTTCTCCAGGAAAAAATTACAAAAACAAATTTTAAAAAAATGAAAAAATAATAATAGATTCGCAAAGAATTCTGAATGTCTTTTTCAGTTAGATGCTCAATATTTCTCCATAAAAATAGCAAAAAAAAAAAGAATTTTTTTTCCTACAGAACTTTTATTTAAAAAATATTGCCGAAATTACCAATACTTTACATACCATATTTTGTTAAATTTTTATAATTACTAAAATATAAAAAAGTAGCCGCCAGTATATTAGTACAAAATTACTAATACTTTAACAAAATCGTCACGTTTCTTAAAACAAACATATTCTTATAAGAATAAAGCAGATTAACTTACTTTGCGAGTTTATTTTTCACAAATAAACAATTATTTGAGAAATGCTTTATTTATAAAGAATTATCCAAATCAATTATTCTGTTGATTTTCCTTTAATAGAATTTAATTTAAAAAAGGAGAAATCCATGAAATCCCTATTGGTGTGATGCTCATAGAAAAACTCCAGAGTTCATACTTTTATGTAATAATCTATCATATAAAAAATAATTATTCCAAATTTATTATAAAGACTTGAAAATAAATTTAACTAACAACGTAATTTATCTATTAAAACTTTGATATTATTCAAAACATATTTTCAGGATGTAGAAGCAAATGGGAAAGAAGTTTGCTGTAATTATCATTTTTTTTTTCAATTCAAAATGCTGATATATTATGTAAAAGATGGTCTATTTTTTAAATTATAATCAGCATCTGCAAAGTCCTTTGAACACTGCTACTTTTTTTTAAAATAATTTAATAATTAAGTTCCTAATTACACCAAAGATTATGGATAACTGGAATATGCGTTTCGTTCTAATCACAATAAGAAAATCAATTGGACGAGAATATTTTTCAAACAATTAGAAACTGGTGAAAATTTTTTCAGTATGCATTTTTAAGGCGTGTTTGAAATTATCCTTGTTTTCAGGTACTCTTTAAATCAATTTTTTTTTGTGACAGTTTTTCAGCAGATCTATGTTTTACTTCATTGTGTATTATATGTAAATTACATATTTCATTGCGTATATATGTAAATTATATTTGGAGTATTTCTCATTCAGTCTATTTTATTTTGTATAGAAATTATTTGAAAATTTTAAGACAAAACTTCATGAAAACAGAAATGACAACACATTATGACACATCAAGATGAAATATTTAAATGTTAAAACATGCATAAGAATTAGCAAAAAAGGATATATTTTCCCTAATAGCAAGCAACTTTTACTATTTAACTCATTTTTCTTGGACATCTATTCTTTTTCAAAATAAATAAACAAAATCCTATGATCTATTATGAACGATAGGAATTAGGAGTATAGCTTTTAACTTATTCAGAAATCGTAAATTTTTCCTTCACCAGAAATCCAGTTTCCCACTTCTATTAGTGCTATAAAAGTGAGAATAAGATGCCTTCCTTCTGCCACCTTTAGTACTTTCGACAAAAATATGCCTATTTCAAACAAAATCAACCTTCAAGATCCCTTTATTTCCGCATCTCACATTCCTTGTCACTATCAGGCAACACTCCCCCCCCCTGCCTTCATTCCTTGTCAGTTAACGTGAAAATATTTTGCATATAAGCCATATGATGGATATTTTAAAAATGTCAGTTGTTTATTTGATATGAGAATGGACAATTTTTGAAACTATTTCTTTCCTAATTTAAATTTGTGTCCTGTCAGATAATAAGAATTCATTAAAATTATAATATTGTGTTGTCATAAAACATGTTTTCGATTACCTGCGCTGCAAAGTGAAAACATTAATACGTTCCTCAAGAGAAAATATGAAAAGCTTCTTTGCAATGGTTTCATTCTGTAGACCAAAAAAAGCTACAGCTTATCAATAGCTATGAATATAACAGATGTAGAAAAATAATTATTATATTTATTAAAATTTTGGTTTCAGTTTTTTAACATGATCATGATAAAATTATACGAACGTTTCAAGTAATGCTACAAAATCAGTGACAAATTTCCTCTCCCTCAGGATTATTTTAACCAGATGTTTTCGATTTTCTAAGACCTCACCAGTGCACTCTGTTGTCACTCATCGAATTTACTTCCCATTCCCATTGACATCATATGACTCTGTTTTAGGGATGGAAATTTTAAAATTAATAAATTTAGAAATGCGAAACATCATATTTTTCAAACTCGCTTGCATTTTATAACAAATTCCAAATAAGATGAGCAGCATTTGCTGTATATATAACTTATGTAAATGTATCTAATATCTTATATATTTATTTAATTCAAATATTTTAAATGTAGTGGTTCTCAAAGGCAACATACAGAGTTTCTATAAAAGAGCAATTTTGTATTTTTTTTTCCTTTAAAATAAAAGTCAGTTTATGATTTTTTTTATTTTTATTTTTCCGTGTAGCTAATCATATTCATATTTTAGAGGCATTCATTGTAAGACCACATGGTGACTTTTTGTAGTTACAGGAACAATGATATAATTTCTCTACATTATGATTCCTAAATATTTTAGCAAAGTATTCTCAACAATAACAAAATGGGTCAAAGATTTCTGTAAGATGTTTCAATTCTATATAATTAATGATTATAAAATTCTAAACTAACATGAATTTTAGCGGCAGTTTCATTAATATAATTAAAAACTGAAAATTGAAGGAGAATTATATTTTGCGAAAGGTCATCTGAAATAATTGAAAATGGATAACACATGAAATAAGAAATATCTCTAAAAGGGGGAGGGATCAGTTGAATAATGAGCAAAGTTTGTAAATCATTGGAAAGTATTTGTATATCGATAGTATTTTGCATTATAAACTAACGCACACTTCACTTTGTTATAAATAAATTTCTATTTTTTAATTGTTTAATTTTATTGACTTTATTACAAGAATTTATTTAAATATAAGAGTCTATAATATGCTAACGTAAAAGACAAGTCGCAATTACATTGCGAATATGCTGCTACTATTCTATTCTGCTTTCATACTAATCGATATTTACTGATTCGTAAGAAATATTGGTCATGATTCATTTTAATCAAATTTCATCTGCATTAAATGATAATTGTGTTCCCTTTTAATTATAAAACTGCTGCAGATATCAAGTTCGTATAATTTTAATAGCTTCAAGCCGTTTCAAATGACCATTACGAAGGAAATTAAAGTTCCATAATGTACCAAAAATTTTAGCTACCCAGGCAATCTGTTTTCAAACTCCATATTGTCTTTCGTGCAAAGAAATTTATTTTCTGATTCTTCCTGTAAACTTCAGATGTAATTAGAGGAATCGTGATTTGCTTTTAACAATGGAAAAAAAATTTCTCAAATAAATATTTGAAGTCGAACGAAAACTTATTGAATTTCATAGCAACACTGAAAATAATTGTGCAAAATTAAAGGAAAATATGCCTTAAATAATGACATTTTTTTAAAATGAACAATAATTCTATTAGTATTAAGAAACTGACATTTTTTTTCATTTTCAAATGACATAAAAAAGAGGTGTTTTTTTTTTGTATCAACAGTTTTGAAAGTTTTGTATCAAAACTCCAACAATTCTTTTAGATTTTAGTAAATTTTTTAAAATTGTAATAAAACTTTTTTTTTATCATAGCTTTAATATTGACTAAAACACGCTACTGAAAGACATTGGGAAACAATGAAATTTGATTGAATTCGTACTGTTATGCAGATAAATTATTTTAGTGAAAACCTCTTCTTAAGTAATAATTCCAAAAATGTAGATGTCAAATTAGAGTAATACTTTAAAAATTATACATACATACATTCAGAGTCAAATTAGAGTCATACA
>JAPMOR010056476.1:0-16838 GCA_026543865.1 Argiope aurantia | reverse complement strand
TTAAAAATTATACATACATACATTCAGAGTCAAATTAGAGTCATACATTAAAAATTATACATACATACATACATTCAGATTTCTTTTACATGTTTTTTTTACATTTTGCATAATTGAATTAAAATTGATGGCAAATGAACAGGAGAATAGTTAAATGCATTTTGAAAATAATTATTGCTTTATTTAAGTGAAGACTTTGAATTATAATAAGAATAAAAATTGATTCTTATTTACACAAACAATTGGAGCCTTATGGCCGAATCATAACCAACAGATATTACCATAATTATGCATATAATGTTGCTGTTACACTTTAAAGGCAAAATTGCATTTTGAAAAATAAAATACGCCATTTTTCAAATAATGTTTCTAACTTAATTTTTATCAAAATATAGTAGAATATTAATTTTTATAAAGTAATAACAATAAGATAATATTGCAATGTTAAATTCATATTAGGAAAATATACATTATTTTGATTAATGATAGTTTTTTATTATTTTGGTACTCTTAAAACTTAAATAAAATCTTAAAATCCGGATTGTGAAGCGAATTTTCTAATCATTTGGGTGTAGTAAATTTATAATTGCTAGCACAAGCCTCCACATTTTATTTGAGTAATTTCATTATTCATTATTTATTTAATTACATTTTATTCGATTTTTTTAATCCTATAGTGAAAATATTGATTCATGCTGATAGGACACGGATATAACATCATCTAGATATCATAATAATTAAATTAACTCTTTAAATAGTTTATACTTCGTCAGAGCTCAAAGGGAAGTATCAAGTTTAGTTGACAGTCATAATGATATCTCGTTTTATAAAAAGCTGATAATTTCCTATAATCCCTTTGATATTAATGTTAGATATATTTGCGGTGTGAGGACTTTTTTGTAAGCTTTTATCATTTGTATTCATCAATGCATTATGAAAAAATACGAATAAACTGTAGTAGAGGAAATGTATATTAATGAAAATGAGGATTGTCTTTAAAAATCTTAGTTATATTTCTTCATAGTTTATTCGGTAGAATATCATTGCTCATCAAATAGAAAGAATTCATATTTAGATTACTCAGTGGTAACTTAATTATATAGACGAATCAGATGAAAAATTATGAATAAAGTAACTAAAATTATGAATAAAGTAACTAATGTCAAACTAAAATAAATGAATATTATAAAAAATAAATGATTGACTCATCTCTTTCAAATCTCGATTTTTATTTAGGGATACGATTCACTGGCTCTAATATACGGTATATTAAATGCTGAAAGATTTAAAATACATAGAATAGATTTCGAGCATGTGACCATGATATCACATAATATCCACGCCTCTGCAGAATACTACTGTTTGCATCAAAACACCCAATAATAATAAAGGCTATTAAATTAAGCATATTAATAATGTAACATAAATTTAATAATGCAAAACAAATACAATTTTGCAAAGGCATTTAAAGTTTACAGTTTTTTGCAAGCTTTGAAAAGCACTTTATAATGAGACGGATGTGTTTTGGAGGGAAATATTGCATGCATATAAACCTTTGTAATATCTTAAAATAAAATAATTTTCACTTTGAAAAATTTGAATTTTATATTATTATTTTTATTATTAATCAGGTTTTACAAAGGAATTCAGTATGATACTCCTAACAATTTCTACTCTATTGAACTGCTTTTATAAATTCAAAATAAACGGCCGTGTGACAAATTACAAAAATAACCATACCACTGATCAAATAGAGAGCATTCATTCAGACTAATAGTTTCATCACTTTATAACATTCCTTGCTTAAACTTTCATAGCAGCTGCTTGTACCAAAATCCGCATGCTTCAATGCAAATACTAAAATAGTTTGTTAGGATTAAGAAAAATAAATATAGTACCCTAAACAAACCATTAAAATTCCACTATTAACAAAATTGATGGAAAAAGTTTGTCGAAGTCATACTCCCTATAATTAAAACCGAGAATTAACGAATATTTATTTCTTTCAGGTGTCGAATGAAAAGCAATTAGGCGGGAATATATTATTTTCCATGTCACCAGGAGGGGAACACCTGATTCTCATTGAATAAAGGTCCGCTTATAGCATATTGAAAGCGAGCGATTTGACAATTTAATTGACGGCAGAACATGCTAAGACGTCTTTTCGCCAAAATTGGATTTCTAAAAGCTTCTTCTGAATAGAAACTGATTAAAGCACTTTAGATATTGACTAGAAGCGTCTTAGAAAGAACTTCTAAAATCCCTTTACATTCTTGGAGAAGCACGATAATTAAAGCTAAGATAAATCGCCAAAAGCTTAAAAGATGTCTTTCCCGTTTATTAAATGAAATGAGAAAAAATAATCGCATCACTTTCCTCCAAATTTCATGCTATTGTCGTATCAATGCTGTTAAAAGCTTTAAATCAATTAATACAAAGCGTTTTACAACCATTAAGTCAGTTTTCACTTTAATTTATTCTATGTATGCTTAAGGAAAATTCTTATTTAATTATTCATTCTTATTATTCTTTCTTATTCTTGCATATTACTCTTTCTTATTCTTGCATATTACTCTTTCTTTATTATTATCTGCATTACCGTATATATATACTCTAAAGTATGAATTCCTCCTAAGTAATTCAATGTGTACGTTACCCCAACATCTTTTAATAATTAATTTTGCTATTAAATAATGCTAGTGTAAAAAAATCTACAATTTTCTGAAGCATTTTTTTAAAATTGTGACTTTTTACAAAAGAAATTTAAATTTTCACTTAAAATTTATTACATATTCATAATGTTCAAAATAGAAAAATGTTCTTAAGGGGAAAAATTTAGTCAAATTGTACAATTTCTATAAATTAGGATATTTCTTCATGTATAAGAACTTAAAGAAGCACGAATGTTTATTTTCATAAATTACATAAAAAGTTCTTAAAAATGACCAATGCTACGAAAAGTTTTTATTGTGTGTTTCAAAGCATTTTTAAATAAATATTTGTAGTCTGAAATTTTATTTACTGAGGGCAATTGAGTTGTGAAAATTGTTAGATTGGATTCAATCTTAAAACATTAAACAAAGAGACAAAAAAGAGAATAAACTTAATAATATTTTTCTCAAGCAGCATTAGAATCCTGTTCAAGAAAAATAAACAATAAACAATATAATTATATCTAAATAATGTTTCTTTATTATAATACTAAATTGAACGAACGTTTTAAGAAATCAATATTTCAACAAACATTTAAAAAAATAAATTTGACCATTTAAATGATACAAACATCATCTATAATCAATAATCAATTTTTAAGATTACATTTAAATGAGAGTAAGTATGCATTGTATTGCGTATTTGACCATTCTGAACAATTTTCAAGAAATTTTAAAGGCAAAAAAACGATTGCAGTTTTAAAATCATTCAAAGGGTATAAGAGAAATTCACTAAACTCGAAATTAAATGTAAAAAAAAAATCTTGTTAAATTGAAAAATAATTTTTATTATTTATAATCAGATCTTAGGGAAATTTTAACACTCACCAACAACTGAATTACAACATCCTCTATTCAAACTTCAGAGAACTGCTGTTTGCTCAGTAATGTCATATTTTAGATGAATCAAGCTCTAACAAACAGCGAAATACCCATTATGCTAGAACTCTATTTAAAATATTTTGATTTCTTAATCGAGATTCTGAGCCGGGATAACCTGTTGATAGGGCGTTGGATTCTCTTCTCTTGAGTTTTTAGTTTGAAACCTGCCGCCATGTACATGGTGGGTGACGCACGCACAAATCTGTCTTGGTCACAAAGTCATCCATGTCGAGAGTAATACCGTTGAGGGTACTGGATTAGAGGTGATCGTTTCTAGACTCAGGCCTAAATTACGATCTGTGGATGATTGAATGAAATGTATGAATGAAGTCCACTCATTGAAAAAGTCTCTGACACATGAGTAGCTAAGACGTACTCTTGGTCCTAGATGGCGCGACTGAAACAAAAGCAGCTAAACATAGGCTTAAAATATGACAATTGCCATAAGAAATAACAATAGCAGAGATTCAACTATTAACTGCCATTATTACAGAAGTAAAAGAAAAACTGTGAAATATGTTTTCGATATATTTATATATTGAACGTGCTTGCCTGATATTTTACTTAACTTGAGGACGACAAGAGTAGGAAACTCTGTCTGGTCTTTGATTATCAAAATATTGTAGAACGGTGCAAAAGGAAAAATGCATGACATCAGACGGCATAGTCGGTTATTTATAGATTTTTTTGTAGGAATTTTAATAAAACAATTTAAAAAATAATCCTATTTTCTTTTATAATATTTTTAGTTATTTATTAATTAAATTACGCGAATAATCGACAAATTTATTGTTAATCGGTCCTGCTGTTAAATATGATTCATTCATCCGCTCCTTTCCAATCCAGATGATTACGATTTAGGTTCATTTTTTTTCCCATCTTATGATTTGTATTAAAAAAGTAAAAACGATTATGCTGATTGTGCAATTTGATTAAAAGTCGAAGAAAATAAAAGAAGTAAAACCAATATGGATTTTGAAATCAAGATCTGTATTACTAAAAAAAATAATGTATTGAAAAATAATATATAATGTGGCACAAAACTCTAGTGCAAACATATATTGTCCTACAATGAATTTTGCGCAATGACATCCGAATGAGAATTGTTTTCAACTTTCATAAGAATTCGGAAAAAATAGCATTTATAAAATAAGAATTATAAAATTATTCAAAGTGCTGTGAAAAAGAATTACATTTAAAATGAGAGTTGTAAACAGATGAAAACAATTAATTACTTACTAAGTTAGCAATTTAAGCAATTGCACAAAACTGCAGGTTGTTGTTGTAAGATGGTACCTTTTAGGGAATCAAACACGATTTTTATCTTTTAGTGAACGAAACAAGATTTTTATTAAAGTGGCTTCAAATTTCCATCAAATATGCATATAAACATCCGAGAGTAACTATTATCGTAATATGTAGATTAATTATATAAATTGGATAATGTCAATCAAATTTCTCAAAAAAAGATAGCACATTGTTTTATTTATTTCTACAATTCTTATGCAGAAAAATGAGACTAAATTGGAATTAAACCAAAAATATATTTGATTAACTAAGAAGAAACTCATAAATCATGTAGTTTCATCAAAAGTGTTCCAGCCGTTCAATCCGTGCATCTTTACAAGCATTGGGGAAAGTTAATGTGCGGACAGATTGATTATAGAATTATATCATCACAATTTTAGCTTTAGAGATAAAAGTATGTTAATCAAATTTCATATCGAATTATTTACATGTCTTTAAACGATTTCACTTCTCCTCACCCTTTTTCAATAAGAGACGGAAGAAATGATTTATATCCTCAATATATTTTGTTTACTCCTAAAACAAATTATTACCATTTAATCAAAATTCCTCAACCATTTAGAAATGACTCTGAAGGAAAGGCGAATGCACACATATAAGAGTAAAATTTTGTACTCTTTATAGAAATCCAGCTTTCACCTATATTCCTTTACTTACTTATTTTAAGTTCAAATAACCAAAAAGGCGAACCTCAGAAAAAACATTCATATATAATCATAGAAAGAAATTCCAACGTAAAAGAACAAAGAAAAAATATTTAATAAAGGCAATTGTCAAACTCTGAAAATGATCGATTGCAAGTTAGATATATTTAAGAATTAAAAATTATTCAAGAATCGTTAAAACCACACACACACAAAAAAATGTTTACGAAAAGAAACGATAAGAAGAAAACTATTTTAGAAAATATTTTTTATAATTTTAATAAAGCGTATTTGTTTTCTACGTCACGATACTTAATATAGTCCTTTATGTAAAGAAAATTATATACATAAACATTTTATTTTATGTATTACCTTTGTATTAAAGATAAAATTATATTCTAAATTTATGTTTATTATTCATTTAATAAAAATATATCGATGGTATATAATTAAATTACTTCATTTAAAAATTCATGAGGAGTTAATTTTAATAATATTTAAAATTTATGAGGAATAAAGTTTAACAATATTTCAAATACTTTATTGGTTCAACTGAGTTTAAAAATAAAATATACATATCCTCTGTGGTTAGCAATTTAATAATAAAACTATTTATTTTAATTGAATATATGTTCAGTATGTGTACAGTAATTAAATTTGAAAAATTCCTGCGATGATTATACTTTTTATTTGAATCGCCATTAGCTCTCATTAGACTAAAAAGAATAATTAATAGATTAAGTACAAAAAATATTTCAAGGCAATTTAGAAGATTGAAGCTTCACTAATTAATTAAGTTTGATTATTGCTGAGTATTTCTTCTCTTCTTAATTAGTGTTTAATCAGGAAAATTAAATAAATGCTTAAGACACAAATTATCGTTAATACAATTTCCTGAAATTTTTTTCAAAATTTATTAACGTAAGAAAGTTTTAATCTCAAAATTCATTAGCTAACTTTCATTTGAGAGATTTTAACAGTAATGTATGAAAAGGTACAAATTGAAATTTTTATATTTTAGAGAAAATCGAAATTTAAACTGGTTGCACGAAAATTTAGTTGACTCTAAGTAATAGCGATAATTTTAAAATACAAAGTTAGGATTTTTCATTTGATAATAAATAAATTAAAAAAGAATTAAAATTATTATTAGTTTATGAAAAGAATAAATTCTCTCTAAATCTTTTCTCTTACATTAGTTATTATGACTATCAATTTTATATATAAAACATGGACTGTTATAAATACATCTTAATTTTGAATTGCAGAATATTTTTTTTATTCACATAATAAATCCCTATTTTTTTTATTTTAAAATTGAGTCAAAGGAATGGATAAGGAAGACTAAACATAAGTTATTAATTCTTTTTTCTGTGTGAGATTTTCATTAAATGAAAACAAGAAATATTTATACACGACGCAATCTTGCTTCATGTGCAATTAAGGGAAAAAAATCATAACATTTTGTTATTTGCTTTTTTTCAATAACAAATTTTTGTATGATATAAAAACAAATTAATAAAAATATATGCTTTTGTATTCAATAAAATGTTTTACAGGAAAAAGAGGATAAATCATGAGAAACGTCGAACAATTATTATAAGTATGGTAAATTTTTATAGATCATAAGTCGAAAATTACCTATACGTTCAGACTAATTAGTTTAACTATTATTTAGATTTAAAATGCTTTTTTTTATTTTCTTTAAACCATGAATGCTTTTATCAATTAATTTGAAACATTTGAGTTGTGAATAATTTATTATTATTCACTTAAGACATATATAGAAATGCAATAGAAGCATACTAAGTTATAAATAACAAATTAAAACCTTTCAAATGAGAGATTAGTTAAACTAATAATCATTATTATTAGTTTAACTAATAATAATGATTTTTGTATAATTTCAATTGCCTTGATCTTATTTAATATTCTTCTTAAATATGGAATGTATTATAAAAAAATCAACTCATAAATTTTGACCATTTCTTATGTTATAAACATTTCGAGATTTTCCTCTATTTCTTTTAAATTACAGTAATACATGGTATGTATAATATTTTATCAAGTTGAAATGATAATCTGAAAAACTTCCCGCATTAATTGACGTTTCTAACGGTTGTTCATTTAATTTCAAAAAAAAAAAAAAAACCCTGAACACCAAATTTCAAATATTACTCCAAAACCTTTTTCTATGTTTTCATCAAAATTTGCTTTGTTTGGTTGTGGTTAAATGTAAATTTTTCAAACATTTAGATTTTTAAAATATTTTAATCTTACAGAAATTTTAAGTTTAAAATTTCTAAAGTTTTCTTTAAAAATTAAGAGTTTTTAAAATGGTTCTTCTCTTTTTATTTTCAATATATGATAACAAATTTTTTTAAGAATCCTCTTAATGAGCTTAATGGTATTATTTAATTGATATTGAATGCCTAAATTAGTTTCTGAGCGATTTCGTTGCGATTTTTTAAAAAAATAACCGATTTATTTCACTTTTGCTACTTTAAAAAGAATTTATAATCACTTTTAAAAAAACGGATAACTTATTATATTAAGTTGATTTTTTTTAAATTAAGAAAATTTTAGAAGTTTGAATAAAATTTTTTTGGGCATTTTATAGTAGATATGATTTTGTAAAAAAGGAGGAAAATTTTTTTTAGATTCAAACATAGAAATATTAAAATTTAACCAATTTAATATTAAGACAGTTATTTTTCTCATCAAAAATCAAAGAATTTTAAGCAAAAATGTAATAATGTTTTTTTTAACCACTGTTTCCATAGCTATTTTCTTCATTTCAATTTCGCAATTAGAAAAAAAAAATGAAACTTTTTTTAAATAATCTTTTTACTCCCTTTATTATTTTTATGGATATCTGATTTAGTAAATCATTCTTAATTTTTTCCCTCAAATAATAAGTAATGCCTAGTAATAAATGTAAAAAATATTTAAATAAAATATAAATTGAAGGTCTATTTGAAATAGGTAAAATTTCTAAAAAATACCGAATTGTATAAGAATACATCTAAAAATATATATACAAATTTTTAATTACTAGTTTTTATATAAGCAAAAACATATTGAAGAAACCAGTTATAAATTTTTCTTTGTAAAAATTAATTATAATAAACAAACACTCACCTACATGTGTCACAAATTTCGCTTTCAATAATTAATGTGACTGAAATATCGAACCATCTTTTGAAACTGTTTCATTTAGGAAATTCAAGCCTCTACATACCTTACTAGTCATAATAGAATATTGTTCCTTACTATTAACATGTGGCATTTTTGTCTATTTCGTGACATTTCTACCATTCTATTAGAATAAAAATAAGCAATAACTTATGTTATAATTTTGAAAAAGCTGATTTTTCTTTCAAAATCGGTCCAAATTTAATAGGTAGATATTAACACTGAAAAAGTAATGAAATTATCAAAGTTTCAAGAAACATTGCGTAAACAATAAAGTTTTCAGAAAAATGTTTCATTTCGCATCAAAACAAAAATATTTTGTGGCATAACTCTGTATTCATTTTTATTTTTTCACAAAGGAGAAGCACTAATATAATTTAAAATACTAAATTCAAAAACCAGTATCTTCATCAATCGAATCATAATTGGACTTACAAGTATAAAATGGGATACAGAATAAACAATATATTGTCTATTTCGTATAAATTTAATAGACAACTTTTAGAGCTACCTATTATTAATATATAAAATTTATTTGCATTAAATAAATATCCAATATTTAGTGAAGAATTTTTAATATAGCTTACAATTAATCTCTTCGAAGAAAGATTTTTATTATTATCGTTTATCATACCATTTTTATCATTACCATGTCACTAAGAATATTCACGATTGAAAAATAAAATATAGTGTGATTTCGAATGAAAAAAATTAAATTTATGTAATTAATTCATAAAATCTGGTTTCTTACTTAAGAATTTTATTTGAAAAAAAATCTGAAAAACATTTTTATAAGAACTGCATTAATTATTCAAAACAACAACAAAAAAAAGAAACAATATTCCTATTTTTCTACGAAGTTGAAATTTTGATTTCAAATATATTTTCCTAATATAAGACATGGCTCTGAAAGAAGAAATCAATTTATAAATTAAGAAATTTTGAAAAAAAAACATGTTCTCGTCCAACCTCTTTATTCCAGAAAGTGTTTAGCAAGAAAATGAATTAATTAAAATGATAATATTTTCTATGCCGATGAGAAGGTAAAACTAGTTTTCCCCCTTTAAACCGAAGCATACTACCTCTAATGCATATGCATTTTTATTCTAAATCTTAAGATTAAATTTATTAATGTGAGAAGTTGAATAAAGATGTGATAAAAAAAATGAAAGTAATTTGGATGTCTTGATTAGTTATGTTAAAATGAATAAAATTTAAATTCTAACGGCATATTTTAGAATTTAAGGAAAGTAAAGTACATATTTAGGCATGACTTTCTTTATGATATTCACCTGCAATGCTTCTTCGAAATTAATTATAGAATTAAGATACATATAAAAAAACTGTAAGAAACTACATCTGATTTTAAAATTGAGTAATTAGAATGTTAGTTTACATTTAAATAATCACTTTTTAATCATCAAATGAGGGTCATGCTCAGTTTTTGTGCATTTGATTAATTTCCAATTCCTATTTTATAAAATACTGGCGACCAGCCGGTTCGCCAGTATTAATGCACGTTACAATGTTCACTTAATATTTTATGTGACTTGGTCTCATAACCTGATTTTCAGCAAAATGTTTTTAAGCTTCTACTTATGATAGACACTTATAATATTATGTAGGCATTAAGCTAATCTGTTCATTGTACTACGCATCTTTTTCTAATTTTCTATCAGCGCTCGTAAAATCCAATTTTAAATTAAAGGGGAAATAATGGAACTGCAATTAATATAAAAATTATTTTTTTCTGAAACCAAATATATTTTTTAAAGCATATATGAGAACTGAAATCAGAGTCATTCGACACTGAAGTTTTATGTGCACTACAGAATAATTTTCATAGTTTATAGTATCTCAAAGAATTATTCAACAAACATTTTACAGATTCTTCATAAAATTTAGTTTTTAGTTATATTTCAAAAGTATTTCAATGATGTCAATAATATTTTTTTTGTTTATAAATATACTTAAAAAATTTTGAAGTTTAAATTTTAGATAGTCCTTTGGTCCTAAGGATTCATATTCTGCAAAATATTCTTGACACTCCAACTTTCAAATAAATAAACAAACGTATCTATTGTCTGCGAACAAATATGACTGATTTAGTACGCTTTGCGTATTATAATTTTAGAACAATCAACTTTCTCATAATCTAGGCCAATCACTCTTAAGAAACCATGGGATATGATTAACTAATGAAGTAATATAAAATCGCATGTTTTTATAGAATTGTGATATTAAAATTTTCCTAAATCGGTCAGCTTTAGTGATTGAATTAGTTGATTGGAGTGCAACTCTTTTAATTTAAGATATTAGCGTCTCAAGAATATTTTGCTAAATATTTTTCACAGAGCAGAGCATAAATATAAAAATTTAAAATTCGTAATTCATCAGTATTTATTTATTCTCAATTTACATAAAATATAATTATTTATTTCACTTAGACCATTTAGTTAACAGATGAAAATCTGTCACTAACGGTTTACAAATTAGCTGTTAGACTTCGATTAGAATAGATATCTTGTACATTTTAAATCATATTTGCCTTAAATAAAACTGCTTCATTGAATAAGTAATAGAACATAGAAAACCTTTCCTTGCATCTTATCAGAAAATCTCATATTTCATATTTATTTCATTTCATATAGACACGTGCTGAAAATTACACTTTTAAATGTTTAATTTTCAATAATAATTAACTTATTTTTTTTAATTTGAGCTTTTGCCAATGTGATGGAAATGATAAAAACTAATTTTTCCCCCATTGACGCGTAACGTGTTCGGGCAGCTTAAATTTTATTTCCCTTTTATGCTGAAAAATATATTTAAATTATTTTTTTAAAAATTAGTAAAAATAGAAATTTAAATTATAGGTCAAACAATTAGCATCATTTTGAGGATTACTTTTTGAAAAATATGATGTAAAATTCATTCAATTTTGTGCTGGAATATTTTTGGAAGCAATAGCGGAAAAACGCCGGAATTAAGCTTAATTTTTAATTAATTAAAATTATGATCAAAAATTAAAAAAAATCTCCCCGAGATGCACCAAGTCAAAGGATCCAAAGCCTCCAAATTTGGTAGTTGTAGGTCAAACGGTCTGGCCTGTAGAGCGCCAACGCACACACATACACATTCAATTTTATGATAAGTATATATGTTCACGTTGGAATTGAGCTGTTTACACTTAGTCAGAAAACAGAAAAGTATATTAATGCATATATTGAATAGAATAGTTTATAATAAAGTTATTGTTTATATATGTGATATTAATTCACAAAAATGCGGATAAAATTTTATCAATATATCTAACAATATGCCATGAAAAATTATCAAATATCAGCTTATATTGTTACCAAATAAATGACAGTCTTAATCTCTAAATTTTTTGCTTATAAATATTTTTGTTATTTAAAACTGCTAAACGCAGTCATTCGATTATTAACTTCGTTGCAAGTTTAGATTAAATTGTAATGCGTGATAATATTAATGGGTGCAACCTGACTGTTGATTACTTAAAATTTATTTCAATAAAAAATCAATTTTTAGTTCGAATTTTCATTTATTTTGTCACTAATACTATTTAAATTTAATATAACGCTTTAAAAATAACATGATATTTGAATATGTTCATTCATTTATCTATTCATTCTTTTTTTTAAAGTTTAGCAAAAATGATAAAAACAATGGATTATTCAAAAGAATCATACATTTATAATTACATATATGCATTTAAAATTTAATAGATTCTGCGTTAATTCATTTAATTATTTGACATGAAGATATTTTGCATTTACTTTTTGCAGTGAAACAACATAAAAATTGAAAATCATACAATTCCTATATCTTTTTTATAGCAAATATTCAATTCTTCATTGAAAACCAGCATTATATCAAACGTGACACATGGAAAAATCAATGAGTATGAATTATACATGATATTATTCCATTTTGTTGTATTTGAAATAAAATATTTATGTTGTTTTGTTGTTAATACATACGATAAATTTAATGGCACTTACATAAATACATCATTGAAATGGAATTCATTCTTTAAATAGAAAAACAGTTCTAGTTTCTGAAGACAATGCAACTTGATTGTAATTTCAAAGTTATTGATCTGACCATTCTAAGAAATAGATGCCACATTAGATAATCAAGATTCACTTTAACATCACCTTTTGTGACAAATTATACTTTGAATTTAGAACAAGTGGTTTGCAGAAAGTTAAAAACATCTGCAATTATTTATTGTTGTTTCGGATGGCACTTGTCATAGACAAGTCCACTTTCACAAAGTTCGCGAATTTCAGCCGACATTTTTGCGTCACTTGTTTTTCAGGAGTGCCATCTAGGGCCAAGAGAACGAATTAGCTACTCACGCGTCACAGCCCTTTTTACGGAGTGGATTTCATTCACGCAATTCATTCATTCAAGCACAGATAATAAATTAGACTTGAACCTCTGCTTCAGTACCTCCAATAGTATTACTCTCGATATGGAAGACTTGGTGAACACGACAGATTTATACGTGCTCCAGCCGCCACCACACACTGCGAGTCTTCGGCTGGCGTGTTCGAACTCACAACCTAAGAGAGGCGAATCCAACGCCCTACCAACCAGGCTATCCTGACCTTCGTTAATTATTTTATTTCCATCAATAAAGGTGTAGTATTAAGGAATTTTTTTTTCTATATAAGCTTTATATAGTAAATTGACATGGCATAATTAATAAATACATGGTTACTAACCTTTCTTACTTCAATGTCAACAAAAGATTTTCAATTGATGTAAATGGTTTTATTCTGAATAATATATATATATATATATATGCATCAAGTCAATATGTACCTCCCATAAACTTAGGAACACTATAGTTTTTTTTTTTTTTAAATAATGAATTCACTTTTTTTTAAAAATAATGGGATCCACACGACTTGAAGACAGGTATGAGTTGTCAAAAAATCTTGAATAAAAATAATTAGCTCAAGTTTTAAGTTCAAGCTCTATTTTTCGACTACTACAATACAAAATATAGTTGAAAATCAGGAATTTGAAAATTTTTATTGCATTTTTAAGCAAAAGAAAATAATTTTAATGTAGGTATCAGAAAATAACATCAGAATATATTACTATGAACTGAAATATTGAAAGTCCATTTATTACAAAACGGAAGACACATTGGCTCCATATTTTCCCGAGCCTTTCGAGAATAAAGCTTTGGGATTTAATATGCGCCAGACACAAGTGATTTGCGTGCCGGCTATTAATTCCAGATGAATGATTTGAATGCTATCTGTGTCATATTAAATCGATTCAAAGAGAGATTAAAGTGAAGTATTTCTTATCATCGATTCCTTGCCTTCGGTTGGCTTCACGGTTTCCTGAAGCAGGCGGCCAGATTCGCTTTGGTCATGTTATTAAATTTACACGTACCCCACACAATGGAAGGAGTTCTTCAGTTGAATGTTCAAATATCTCTTCTTTTTATCTCTCTTTGAATAAAGTATCCAAGCTCTTTTTTTTGTTTACTTGTAGGAAAGATGGCATTTTTTGAGATATCACTGGTGCGTGAGACTGAAAATATGAGAAGGATATATCTGTCACAAATGCTGTTTTTTTATAATATAATTGTTCAGCATTGCACAAGTGATAAAAAAAGCAAAAAAAAAAATACATTGCCACTCAAAAGATTTCGTAGAAGTAAGCTCGAAATGATCTTGGATAAAAAGAATTTTGTGACAATGATATTCTGTGTCGAATGCTTTCTTAGCATATTTTCAGATATTTTATTTTTATTGAATGATAACAATAACAGATATTTTAGAATTTATAAAGATAATATTAAATTAATTTGCTTCATGCAGTAAGTATTATGGAATCATTTCAAAGCTGTGCATCTCTGTCTTTTCAAGCCATATTCAAAGAAGTAATTGCGTAAGATTTGTAAAAATAAATATATTATCATTAAAATTTTGATAAAATTTTAATAATAAATAGATTAAATATTTGATAAAAACTATTTGTAATATTTTATGCTTAGATAGTACAGAAAAAATAAGGACTGGAAATAGTGTTATCATCTTCTCATAGCTCAAATTTTTAGAGTCTTAGTAAGGCAAATTCGAAAAAAGCAAATGAATGTATTATTTTAAATATTGCCAATTTTTCAATAAGTTAATTTTTGCAATTGCTTCACTAAGATCAGTACTGATTTTTCAGAATACCATGTATAACTATTAAATAGTTTGAACTCCTCAAAAGCCTTATTCGTAGTAAATTAGAAGGATATTTCTTAAAGATTCAAAGGCAAGTGTTGAGATATAGAAACATAATTTGCAATTTTTTAAATGTTCCACATTTACAAAAAACAAAAATCATTTGATAGAAAATAAAATTTTTTGATGCATTGATCATTTAAAAATAAAAATTAATTTGTAAATTTTTAATTTCATTCCTATTTTGGAGAAAATCATACATGACTGGTGCATACTCAAAAGTTAAAATGTTTTCTACTTTTTAGATGAACAGTGGATGATATTACAGTTTAGTAAATAAGTAATCGAAAGTAATCATAGCTCTAATGTCATTAAATTCACACGACTGAATTCTTCAATCAAATACTCAATTATTTTGATGAATATATGTTGAATAAAGAGTTCTTCTTATGAGGGATTTGAATAATACAATAAAACCATAGTGTAATTATGCAAGTATTTATGTTGACTATTATAACTATGAACGGTGTTTATTTCAAAACCTTTGAATAATTATTGAGCCCTAATAAACAGTAGAATAGGGAAAAAAATATTGTATTTAATATTTATCACGCTCGTTACACACTTGCAGTTAACTTGAAATCACACTTTATTAACTGATTCAAAGTCTTAAAGATCGAAAATTCAACTATCTCCTGATATACTAAAGCTTTAAAGTTCTATATTTTTTTAAATTCTCGATGGCAATATACTATTCTAATATTTATCATATTTCATTCATATATTATCAAACAATTAAATATTGAATTTCCACCAAGAGAGGTATCGATAGTACAATAAAAACGAAAATAAAACACGGAATAATTTCTTTTATTTCTATATTTTTAGAAATGATTTCTAATAATTCTTTGAAATTTCCTCTCCTTTTAGCATATAAAAAGGAGTAAGAAGCATAACATATGTATTAATCGTAAAAATAAGATTCAATTATTACTTTTTTTACTCTTATAACATTTCATAATATATAAAATTATGCGCAGATAAATTGCATACTTATCGGTTAAGACATATACTTGTTGATAAAAACTAACTCATTTCATACAATATTCCTTCAAAGTGAATTCCCCTACCTCGTATAGGTGCAGTTTGTTTATTATTTAGAAGATAAGTTTTAATTTAAATATTTATATATTCTTATTTCGCAAACAGGAGAACAAAAATATAACTAAATTATGTAACCTTACTCTTTAAGAAATTCGAAAACATTGGCCACACTGCAACGAAGAAATAATGTTTTTTGAGATAGATTAATAGAGAGAAAATATTCCCCAGAAAACTCGAGCGAGGATTTATTTTTCACTTTCGTATCCGAACGACGTTTTTATGTCCAATATAATAATGTGAAAGCAGTGGGAAATACTCCAGACGAAAAATCCGCACTTCCCACGTGAGAGGAGGCGAATGGAATAAGAAAAAGGGGACGAGGCGACGGGTTTTACATCCCAATCGGCGTTTCAAAGAATGCTTAGAGCCCTTCTTTTCACAATACGCTTTTATTGAATATTGAATGGCGAAGAAAAGGTGGGGCTCTGTTTCGAATACCCCTATACCCCTCCACAAAGAAAGCCGCAGCAAAAAGGAAGTAAGAAAAAAACTTCTCAGCAGGCTCTCTTTCCCCTTCCATCTTCTCCATTACATTCTCGGCGTTATTACGAGACTGAAAATGGCAGCAACGGTATTGATTGACATATTTGTCCATTCCTCTTACTCTTCAACAACTTTGATCAAAGAAGGAAGAAATTGTGTTTTCTATTAAGAAATGCAGCGAATAAAAATTGTTTCGTCTTAGGTTATTTGCGTACCGAAAAATCTTTCGT
>JAPMOR010056465.1:0-18517 GCA_026543865.1 Argiope aurantia | reverse complement strand
TCTATAATCTATAATATAGATCTATAATCTATAATATAGATCTATAACTCTTATTTAGTCTAAGAATTTAAAAACTATAATCGTCGTGCTAAAATCAGAATACTGCTATTGATTCTTCCAATATTTGTAGTATTTGAGATATTTTGAGACAAGAAAACAGCGCGATTATATTGTGTCTGACAAAAGAAAGTATTGATGACAATATTTCACTTGAAAAGTATTCAAAAGTTTAAAAATAGACAATAATTATAAATATATTTGAACATTAAATGGAAGAAAAAGTAATGTATATAATTAAAATAAAATTATATCTATGTCTGCAGTCATTTTTGTTACACAAGGGAACTTTTTGTCTCCAAAGCTTTTCTTTTGCTATTTTGAGTGGTCATGGCAGTAACATTACATTTATAGGATGTAATGATTGTTAGGTGCATAAAAGATAATGTCATGTTTCAATAATAGTTATAAACTTATAAACCGAAAGTAACATTGTTTAAAAGTTGATAAAAGTTATTGGCACATGCTTGGAACAAGATATCTCATTGACATTTGCCATGATGCCATTGCAGATGTCATAACTTTTAATTCAAATCATATTTTGTGGAAAGAAAGTCTCTTATGAATGCATTTTATATTCTTACATCTTGAAATGTATGAAAACCGAATAGAATGCAGCGACAATTGAATTGAGATATAAATGCATTATAAAAGTGAAATAAAAGAGAAAATTGTTACATTAACTAAAATGAAAATATATTAAAAAATGAATGAAAGAGCTATTTAAGGACGAATCTCATAATTTTGAACCGCTATCAAAGGCAAATAGGACGACATCTGAGCTGCTCCTCTCTTCAAACTTTCACACCACACTGGCGGGAGAATGTTTGTTCTAAATGATTTAGTGTGCACCAGATCCGCTTACAGGACAATTCTTCGGTGGAATCGGGTCTCAAACCGGAAATCCTCCAGTTCCGAAGCCAAAACCTTAAAACCGTAATAAAAGAAACAAGTCAATTATCTAGGACATTTTATTTACTATACATACATTTTAAAATTTCAGTATTAGACTTGTCATATTAACAACAAAAAAAAAATGAAAACAGTAATCAAAAATCAAAAATCACACAACTGGAGAAAATGAGTCAAAAGTGAATGGAGAATATGAATTGCAATAAAAGTTCCAATAAATCAAAGAAATGAGCTTCTCGAATTTCCCAAGAGTGGAGGAACATGACCCAAAAAGACGAATTTCGATGAATGTAATCTCCAGTGTATTACAGACTCAAGCACATATTTTTGCGTGATCGGTCAACGATACAAAGCAAATCATATTTGAAGCTTGAGCTCAAAATACATCAAGCAGCTGCAATACATTTTAAGAAACTTATACCATGCTCTCGTCACTATGCATGGGAGTGTGTAGTGATTACTTCTTAGAAATGCGTTCTAAAATAGGTATGTCACAATTGTTATCATTTTGAGAGGTTTCTCGTCTTTTTCTTTTCTGTGTAAATTAAGATAAAAATCACTGATATTTTTAAATTGGCTTGAAAAAAATAATGTCCCTGAGTTTAAAAAAAAACATCCTTTTGCGCGGAATAGAACCATTTATCATATGCCATTATGCAAATTGTTTCAATTTGTAAGCGTTCCATTTTTAAATTAATTTTTTTCCAGATTTGGAAGAATTTTGAAATTTTGTTAACCCCTCCTGTTAATATTTTCGGAATATACTAATCAATTAATCGATTAATTTTAATTAAATTTTGGATCCATGATTATAGCGTCATCTCGTAAAGAAGAGAAATTAAATATCTTCCTAGAGAATAAGAGAAAATAAATATTTTAAAAAGATGTCAATATTTGTATGATAAAGAAAATGCCGTGGTATAAATTATAAAATTAAAACTAAATGAAAATGATAATTAAAATGCCATTTTTCAATGCTCTATTAAACGTGTTTTAAAAAATATTTTTATACTCTTAATGGAAACTTCCATTTCATGATAATTAAGTATAAAGGGGAAACCTTTTGTATCCACTATATTTTTGATGTTCTTGTATAGTGTATCTGAAAATATTATAAAGCTTGAATCTAGCTGTCTGTAAGAATATAGAAGAAACTTCTTCCCATCACACGTTAAGTAAATATTTATTCGAAAACTACTAATTAATTTTTTATGAGATCATTATTTTTTTTAAAAAATCATAGTTCACGATAAAAAAAAGGGACACCACAATCGTAAGCAGTTATACAATTGAGAAATACTACAATCATTTAGATTTAGCAGTCACTGTTGAAAACAGTTTTAAATCTTTGGCTAATACCTTATAGTGTGTACAAAAATTCGTCAGGCCTGCTTGTCTCAATGCACAAGTTGAACAACAGAACATTAGTTCAGGTTGGATGTCCAATCTTCATGGACACGCCATGCTGCTCTGAACGTGCTTTGCATTGTCATTAGATTTTGAAGTGCCACGACTTCATTTTCAAGGTGTGGGCTGAGTGTGAATGATCAACTTTAGAACAAAGTCTGCCATTGAATTGATCCCAGTTCATTGCCCTTTTAAATGCTTCCATAATGAAATAATTAATAATAAAATGTTTGAGTTGTGGAATTTTAAGACGATAGCATCTCGAGTTTAGCGTAATTTCTGTTAATTGCTTGACGTATAAAAAGTACTAATTGAGTTTGATGCTGTGAGTAATTCTAAGAATTGAATGATCTGCAGGGTAAGCTCCCGAACCTAGAGTAGCCAAATATGGAGGGTAATATCTTTATAAGATACGAATTCATTGGGGAAGATTATTTTTATTTTTTAAAAATTTAACGAAATATTTTTTTCCAAGAACTTTAAACGCGCAAATTTCTACCTATATAAACTACTCCTTTTTACCTTATTTTAAATTTAAAAAAGAAAAAAAAAATATTTTCAAGGACACCAAAACATAAATTGTTCTCCATTTTTAATAAATGTTTCGATCATTTTAAAACAATTTATAGCGATATATTTTTGTATTGTAATGAAATTCACACACATTTTATTGTTTCAATAAATCTTTAACTCGCAAAATACCAATTTTTAAGAAATAAAGTGTTTTCTTTGGAGCCTAAATTAAAAAAATGATTTTCATTTTCATTTTTATTGACATGAGAATGATTTTTCTGTAAATTATGAGATTAAAGATCATAATTATTCAGCTGCTTCTGAAATTAGATCAGAAAAAAAATGAATAAATATAGTGAAAATAAACATGAAACCTAATCATGATAAGATATTTAGAAATAAAAGCGGAACTCTTAAGATTTTCTTAAAGTGGCTTGTGGGATTTCTATAATATACAAAACATTTCCATCCTGATAGTTGCCCAATAGCTAAACTTTAAATTATTACAGAAAAGCATGTAGCTCTAATCGAAAAATAAAACTTTAAATATTGTAAAGAATCTCATTTTACTGTGTTTCTCTCCACAAATATTCCGTTGAAAAAGATTGTAGATTTTAATTTTTTTTATAAAATTTCTTCTCTTTCCTGTTATTTATATTGAATGAAACATTTTTGAAATGTTACTAAATAATAAAGTTCCAATTTTCTTTGAAAGTTGGGAAATCACAATTTAAAAGATTTTATTTCATTTCAATAGCTGCATTAAATATATTATCTAATCAACGGACATTATTTCCTCTATGCGACCACTGATGGTTTTAAACAACAGAAATTCAAACGCACATTACTCAGTCATTTTTTAATGTATAAGAGCTGAACTCTTTCATCCAACTTATTAATTACGAAGAATAATTTACGAAATTGGACTAATATTATCATGCCTACACAAATTACATATTAATTAATTTTTTCAAAATGCCATATATTTACTACGATGTTAAGGAAAAAATTCCTTACTGCCCTTAAAACATTTTTCAAACTGTAAGTATACGCCTTACGAAATGCTAAATTAGTTAAATTAGTAAAATAAATTAAATTGAAAATTAGCAATTAATCAGCGATTAATTTAAATCTCTGGCTATTTACTGTTACAACCTATTTTCTGCATGCTGTCGACAATATAAAATGAATTCCTTTATTTTCTGGGATTATTTCATGAACTCAAATGGACATTTTAGTTTTTTTTAATGTCTTGAATAACAAACAAAAAATATCCAAATATATGGCACAATATTTCTTTAGAGAAATCTTTGAGAGCGCATTCACGGCTTTTTCTTTTCTGAAACCTGTGAACATTATTTCGCAGAACCCTTTAAAAAAATTAAATCTATTCTGAAGTCTTCCATTTCAAGAAACAGACGACAGGTCCTTTTGTGTAGTTAACAAATTACCTGTCTGGGTTATAAATAACTAAGTTCTCGTTCCATTTGGAGACGACGAGTTTTCTCGATTATACGTTTTGGCCGCACGGGTTTTGGAGGAGGAGTTTACTCGCTTAAATAAATTACCCTCTAGTGGCAACACGAAGTTTTATTTCCCTTCCAGCCGTTTTATTGCAAAGGTTTAGAAATTGACGAACTTCGGATGGAATAGTTTAAGAATCCGCGGTTCCAGTTTTTAAAGTAATAACTGTCAGAAGGAAATATTAGAACTCAGGATGAACTCTTATTTCCCTACAGAGGAAGATTTTGTATTTTTTGCCACAAATAAATATATTTGAAATTTGGAAACTGAAATTTTAAGAAAGATAATCCACAGAAGCACCTTTTTTATGCTTATACACACAATAATGGAATAGACATGTTTAAATTTTTATTTTTCAAAAACTCTAATATTTGTAATACCCGTGGAAACAATTTTATCCTTAAGAGTAAGAGCGTGGATGTATTTTTAGATGTAATAAATTCGAATTTTATTAGTGTAATCACAGATAATTCTAAATTATTTTCCCTTTTAATGAATTTACGTTATAATTCGTTATTATTGATATTACTGAATTTTACAATCAGCATTTTTAGGAATTTCCTATCAGGTGACACTACGTTATAGAATCAAGATTTAAATAAAATTGCTCGATTAATTGAAAATTAATTCTTAAAAACTTTGTAAAATTTAAAGTTTTCTCATAGTACAAAATGTCAAAATGCGTACAAAATTTCAAAACTTTAAATATAAGGAATTGAGAAAAGGCATCTATCTTAAAAAGTTTGAAACAACAAAAATTAAATAAAAATGTGTAATAAATAGGACTGTGAAGAAATTCTTTTTTCTGTGTTTATTCATTCTTAATTTAAATTAACATGTTTTATGAATTAATTAAGTAATTGATGTATAAAAAAACAACGCAAAATTTTGCTGATACCAGAATATATATAATGTACATTATAAATTTAACTGAATTATGAAATAAGCAGAAATCCATTCAGCTTATTCCAGTGTTCATTATGTACAGTGTATCATTATGGTCACATGGATTTGATATTTTGATGGACAGTAATAATGATAGATGGATAGAAAGCATCAAAAAATAAATTACCTTAGTAAATTTTTCAAAAATTTCGTATAAAAATTCTTCTTCTCCCCCTCAAGATTTTGAATATAATTGCATCAAGACTCAATATATAGTAATGACATAATAAAAATGTTGGTGTCAAAATACAATTTTTCTTTTTAGAAAAAAAAATGGATTTTTATACCTTTTGATATATAATTCGCCACTATGAGATTTATTAATACATTAATCATCGATGAAGCTTCATTACAGAGAAAGGAATACTGATAATGGATGTAATATATAGAATTTATCCTAATTCAGGTTTTTCTTACTATAATTTAGCGCATTTTGATTAAAAAGTTATTTTCAAATACACATCTATTTTCACATAAAAATTTTTTTATTAGTTTTATATTAACATTTAGTTAACATTAAATCTTAACATTTGCTTTTAATATTTCTTATTATAAGTATCTTAAGAAACGTATTTTAGCATAGGGTATTTAATATTTTATTTAAATGATTTAATCCATATTTGCGAGGATGACAATTCATTACTCATATTTTACTCACTTCCTAACATATTACATTTCCTGAAATTTTGTAACAAATATATATATATATATATATATTGTAATATTCCCTATATCCCAGTACTGATAAGACATTTAAAGCCAGCTATGTCGTCTCTGTTACTTATTAAATTCCTCGAGATAGCCAGATGGTGGATCTTTTCATCTGGGTGGTCTCGCATCTGTTCATTATCGACTACAATGAAAGACGACATGAGGAATTCCACGTCCAAGAGGTATTGATAGTACCTTCAAAGAGAAAGGAGTGTCCAAACATCTGGATGCTAGATGTTTCTCTTTGTGAAAGGACCTTCCCACGACCCACTGGCGCCGCTGAGAAAGCATATTGCTGAACCCCGATTGGCCGAAAGAGAAATCAAATGGCCAATATAAATTAAGAGGCGGAGATTGTTGCCAAAATAAAGCGCGGATATTTTTTTTTTTGGAGGAGGAGAGAAGAAACGAATTTCAGGAGATGGTTGGACTACGCCCACGAGTTCGGAGTCTGAGAAACTACCCCTGGAGTGGTCGTATTGACATGATGGAGAACTGAGTTTCAAGAAAAACATTCGACTTTGACTTTTGTATCTCCTACCACAGGTGTAAATAGCTATTTATTTAATCAAGATTCGAACAAGTTGTTCTTTGTATATATAGGGCTATAAAATAAAGAATTGTCTGAAAATTCTGCTTCGTTATTTGATCAGTCTAAATCAGAACATTATATATATATAATCGTGAATTATAAATTAACTTGTAAAATGAAAAAAAAATATAAAAAAAGAACATTTTTTTGACTTATTGTTATTTAAAAATAACAAATTTATTTTAATAAAAATTTTGAAAGTCAAAATAAAATTATAGAAATATGATTCTTTTAAAACAATTCGATAAGAGAATCCAGTGAATATAATCAAAAAAAGCTTTTAAATGCTCATAAAAATTAAAATCTATTTTGACTTACATTTCTTAGTTTTCAGCTTTTCTATGAGCGCTTAATACATATAGAGCGCTTATATGATTTTATATTGACTTCAAGATTTCAAATAAAAATCATCTTTTCCTTTTTTATCATATTATTAATATGTGTATATTCAAAAATATATTTTATTTTTATTATTTAATGTATTGTACATTTATATCAACACCGAAATGTTAGAAGCAAAAAAAGAAAAAGCATTTCCGGTTCCAATGCAACTTACGCATTGGAACCGGAAATGCTTTTTTTGCGTATTAACGAGACAACGTGTCATTTTTTAATTCTTAAATTTCACTCATACTTCTTTTAATTCTGCATGAAGAGCCGTTCATCAATAGGTTCAACAATTCAGAACTGAAAGGCTCATGAGGATCTATGTTATTTAATTTCATACCATTCTTTTATCATTTTCCCGCTCTCCAAAATTTTCAGTCAAGATTTTTTTAATGGGATTTTGTTTCTCGTACTATATGAAGCGAAAGTAATGTAATCGTAAAAATATATGATATCGGGATTTTCAAGAAATTAATATTTTTCAACTCCCTGAATCCAAAAATAAACAAGTTTTGGAATGATACTTATAAATACAAGTTAAGAAATTTGATATACTTTTCAACTTCAAATTTTTCATGCCAAATTTTCTCCAAACTGTTGATTCTATCATTTTTTTGTCGTATCTATATATTGTGATAAAGCAGAAACGCAATCATACTTGCAACATTTTGATACAAGAATGTTTCATTTTAAGGCATAAATTTTCTTTCTCCACAAGGTTCTTTTTTTTTCTTTCTCCACAAGGTCTGAGAGCAAATCAAGAGAGAAAATGTATTACATTGAAGAAATTGGATTAGATTAATTTTTCCACTAGAACAGGGAAAATTCTGAAAATACTTCAATAATTTCGTTTCTTTATTAATCGCAGAATAATTAATGAGTGCTGATTAATTACACTTTCTCAAATGGAATGACAATTAATTTCGCTCTAAAAATTACAATAGTCTCACTTTTACTTTCTTCTTTTCAGTATCGGGGCATTTTTTTCCCTTCTTTTCTTCCATTTATAAAATTTAAATACCTTCTGGGAATATGCTTTTTTGAATCTTTGCTAGAAGATTAATGAGTTTGTCGAATTTGCTTCTTGAAAATTAAAAAGGTAAATGCATCTAATTATTTTTTAGGATTTTTAATTGCTTTGTTTCATTTTTATTTGGTTTTGTATTTGTAAAAAAAGGGCTATTTTTACAATCGTTTTCCAATGTCATAGAGTATTAAAATCTGTACTTCTATGTGTTTACGCTGATATTACAATTTTATAATTTTATCAGAACTCAAATTTGATGGAGCTTCTGCAATTTATTTAATACCCATTGAGGATCAATTTTTCATGAGAAGAAATTTCTTCATCTGTACAAGAAAGAAACAGTGAATTAAGGAAAGAGATTTTATTTTATGCTTCTGTAAGAGTTATAATACTGAATTGCTAAATATATTGAAAATATAGAAAAAATCCTAAAAAAAGTTTAAAAATAGGATTTTGTTGATTTACTGAAGTATAATAAATTAGCATTTTTATCGGAAAATTGGATGTCGAATTTAACACAAAAAAGTGTGGAGCACTTAAAATAACACTATAAAGAAAATGAGACATTATAAAAACAAGAATAACACTAAATAGAAAATTTCATACATACATTAAAGATTCAAATATATGAAAATTAGTATAATTAACGTTTCAAATGTTTAGAGTGCTCATGCCTTTATATCCGATGAAGAATATATCTTTCAGATTTTAGTACACCAATAAAGTGCTTTTTATTTATATTACATTATATTATTTCAAGCTGATAATACAATACTTACATTTTTTTCTTATTAAATCTTAAAAGACAGCTAAGAAAATCAGTTGATTTAAATCAACTTTGACATCCTTTCGAACTTCTGTCGATTTAGTTCGCCTGAAAATTTAAAAAAGCAAATGCTCCATTTTTTTAACGTAAAACGCTCCGTAATAAGGCATGTAGTTTAGAAGATGTAAATTTTTGCTTTTAAGAAAACTTCATTCTGAAAGAAATTTGAGAAAATAAAAGATGGCTTTTAAGGTAATGAATATTGCTAGGCAAAGGCCAGCAATCTAAGTTTTACTCATTTTCTTATAATTAAAGCTATATTCAAAATGTTTCCCACGAAGAGGCCAGTTTGAATAAGCAAAAGTCTCACGATGCCGCAATTGTTGATTATTAATGTCAAAAAATTATAAAGAGATTATATCAGAAAGCGCACCATCGTGATACAAAAGTGTGAGAATTTTGCTGCATTTCAGATGGTTTTAAACAACTACGGCATAGAATTTCTTCATAAATGTCTCTAATAATTAAGCGCCAGTTCTCATAACTGATCCTTGTGTGGACTGATGAAGTGTATAAAAGCGTTATTCGTCTATGACAGATTTACTATCTACTTCATATCATTAAAATACTCTTGTTTTTGAAAAACAATATTTTTAAAATGCTTTTTTGCATCAAATCAAAATGTTTTTGGCAGCAAAAATTGCACTGAGGAAACTTATTTTACTGCATGCTCGATTACATTTGCTATTTTGAAAATCTAAGTTAAAATATTTCTAATTAAAAAATATTTTTCTGTCGATTATAAGAAATAAAATATTGAATGTTTCTAGATATTTATAAAAGGTGTGAAACTATTGTGAGTTAGGCCTTAGTGGCATAGAACTAAGATTTTTACTGTGCAGGGTAAGGCCCAAAAACCATTATCTCTATTCATGTCTGTAGGCCTAATGCATAAAATTCTACTGCGTAAGCTTGGAAGAAGGGCTGCGGCTCAGGCATTGACATCACCATCTGAGGATGGATAAAATGACGAAATTTGATTCAAGATGACTTCAGAAGTAGAAGTTAATATAACGAAACTTTTTTATTAGCTGAGTTTGAATAGTTTTTTCTTCTTATCTGCAACGAATTGTAGGAATCTTTTTAATAACACTTGGCAATAACTAAATAGAATGTCTGCTATTCATTAGTCTAACATGAATATTAATCAAAATCACTGCCTTAAATACTTGCATACTTGCATCTAATAGTTTTCCTGTGGAAAATCAATCATTCTGCACGAAATATAATACATTGTTTCTAGCCTACATCTGTGTGAAATAAACTCATTCTTCAGAACGAGTGGCCGCGGTGGCCTGGTAGTAAGGTTTCAAGTTCGAGACCCGATTCCACCAAAGAACCGCCGTGTAAGAGAGCCTTGTGCACACTAAATCCGTCGGGGCCGAGCGTCCTCCCACCAGTGTATTGTGGAAGCTTACATAGGGGATACCAGCTCAGGGGCTGTCGCCGTTACCTGCCCGTGATTCAAAATTAATTTAGCGTGGCTTTTAAACGGGACGTTAAAGAAACTAACTTCAGAATGATACAAAATTTAATTGCTTTTGAATTTGAAGAATTAAATTTAATGTGGAAATTATTGTAGGAGAAAGTAGAGAGTAAATAAACCAACCTGTTATATGAAATTACCATGAAGGTCCAAAAGAGATAAGTTACAGGATAAGAAATTTTACTTTCTAACTCCCAATGGAGAAAATACAAAGTTTTGAGATTGCTGAGTTGGTTTGGTGAACTTACAACTTTTGACTTGAATAACTGACTAAAATGAAAGGGCTAAAGCATGATTTGGAGAAGAGAATTGCACCGCAGCACCAGATTTTTGTGCCCTAGTGCCCAGGTTCAACGATTCGACAAATAAAGGTTTTATCTATTATTGGTTTGACATTTTCCTGCATCTTCGTACATTTTCTAACTCTTGTGGATGACATCGTTCCTCATACTTTGTTTTTGAACTTTCATCGCCTTGTCAATAGTAAAGTGATAGCGTATCAGAAAATATGTTAACAGACAAAAAAAAATCCATAGTTTATATATCGTATACAAATTGCATATTGAATTAAGCTTAGTATTACTCCGAGTGCAATTGCGATGCGCCTTAATTGAGCTAACAAGATGGTATATTAATGAAGGATGGTTTAAAAATTATTTCTTACCCTTTTCAAAAATGTTACTATTTTCTGCGTTATTGGCAAAAATAAATAAATAAATAAATAAAAATTACCTAAAGCCTTGTTGAAGTTTCCATGAAATATTATTGATAAGACTTCAGTTTTAGAATCGATTCTGGGAAAAAAATTTGCAGAGGATGAGAATTTCATTTTTGCTGCTGGCACATCTCTCCCTATTCATCCCTTGATTCATAAAGCTGAAAAGCAACAAATCCTTAGATAAATGATCGGGGATGCCGCAGAAACTTTTATTTGAAGATTTTACATTGGGACAAAAAAATTTACAATTTCAAGAGCATTTATTTAGGGCTTTAAAATAATTGCTCCATCCTGGATATTCTATACCTTTATTAAACTTGATTTATTTCATGTTTATAAAGAAATATTTTGAAATATAATTTTAATGTATTCCGTCATCGATATTTAAAATTGTATCGATTGCAATATACTATTTTGAGATTTTTAGAGTGAATAGTTAATATAATAAATTGTAGAGTTTTTATAGTTGTCATTTACGTATCGTATTATTAGTGTACTCCAGTGACGTCATTTTGCAGCAAATTTGAGAAACAATAGTGAACTCCGAGAATAGTTGTTTATAATGATGATTATAAACAAAATAATAATATTTCTGCTGTTTAGTACACTAATAATATTTTTAAACATTTTTTCCTTAAATATATCAGTTAATTTCTGATTTAAAAGTTAACAAGTCGTTTCCGGCGATCTGTTGTTTCTTCATCCTATAATATCATTCATTTAGTAATGTCAACAATCTTTGATGAATCACATCTTAACACAACAAATGAAAGTCTATTTTACTTCATTTCTGCACATTCTTCATTTTTCATATTTGCATAAGATTGAAAATTCTAATTGGTTATCTATGCAGGGAAAAATGAGATATCATCTGGCGAAATTCTTCCAGATGATGAGACGAGGGGATATGTCATGATTTTATTTAGCGATATCTCTCGAAAATGGGAGACAGTGTAGGATTCGGAGCTATTGATGAGATATCTAAAACTTATTGACTTGGATGCAGAAACAGAGGCTAATCTTCACAACACATTTTTAAAGGAAAAGGAAATTAATTTTTCTACACAAAAAGATAGTTTCCTTTGAAATTTCATAGAAATATTAAAAGAAAATGCTGCATGATGAGAATATATATTGATTCATTTTTTCCTGTGAGAAAATATTTATAGGTGATTAAAAATGGAAGTAAAACTGGTTTTTAAATATATTTGTTTCGACATTAATAATGAAGCACTTTTTTATGTTAAAATAAAAGTGTTCGATAAAGCTTATATTTTCAAAGCAAAGGCTTTGAAAACCATTCCAGCTACTAATAAATTCGAAAACCTATTTTCTGTACCTATTTTTATGGATTCTAGATTAATCTTGATGGCATTAATAATTCAGATGCATCCTCTAAAAAATTAGAACAACAAAATTAGATAAAGTCTCACGTTGAACACACAGATATTTTAGTCAAGTAGGCAGCAGAACTGAGCCCATCAGCTTTCAAGTGAGTTTTCCAAGATATAGAATGCATTAAAAATAATATTAAAGGCTTGTGAAAGTAGAAGTAAAAGAAAAAAAAATGGGAATCCTTTCATGTGTATATAATGAATCCTCATTTCCTGTCCGGCATATTCCTGCAGGAAACAATTCAAATTTATTAATATGGAACTTTAAACAATTTTTATGGATTTCTCTTTATTAATTGAAATCAAATCAATCAAGTTTGCATTATTGTAGATCAAAATTTTTTTCCTGGGGAAATGGGCAGAAAAATGTCCATGCCGTTTAAATTGTAGAACGGGCCACAATGTCTATATGGATGCTGAAACTCCTCAAAGTGGGTATGATGTTTAGTTCAGTTGTATTAACATCCGGTTCAAAAGCAACGCTATATATCCTTTGGGACGAACTTCGTAACATTGAACCGCTGTTGGATGACTATGATGGCACCGGAGATGGGCACACCCTCTTCAAATTTCCACACCACACCAACTAGAGGACATTTGACTCAGATAGATTTAACACTCACAAGACCTACTTACACGATGGTTTTTCGTTGAAGTCGCGTCTCAAACCTGAAACCCCAGGGTTTTGAAGCCAAGATCTTACCACCAAGCCAGCGTGGCCCGAGTGAGGCAGGAGAAGAATTTTCTTGTCAAACTTGCATCAATTGTGTTTTGCTTTAGTTAATTTGATTAAAAATGATAAATATTCTGAAGAACTAAAATTTATAATCTAATAAAAGCTTCAAGCCCAGCTGGAACGTGCAAAAGTTCGAATTTTATATTTATTTTATAACTTGTAGCAAAAAATATTTTATAACTTTATTTTCTACATACTTTTTATGCAATATTATTTTATTTTTTATTGAAACAATAATCATTCATTTATTATGTATTATTATTTATTTAACATGTATTTGCAAATAAAGAGGTCTAGCTTAATAATGTTTTTAGAGTGATTTGTCCCTGGATTATGTCTGGAGTTTCCCAAATGCTTTGGCAAGGTGGATTACAGGAATTTTTGTAAATATATCTAGATATCGCAAGATTTCACATGAAATAAAAATTGGTGAAATCAAACATGTGGTTTTGGGTTTGGGACTATTTTGACAATTATTTTAAATATATAGTTATTTAAAACTAAGCATATTTATGCATTAATATTTGTAATAAATATTTATTATACTATTTCAAACAGTTTTTATCATTTATCGAATGTATTGAAGAAGAGAAATATCTGGTGATTTAGTAACGATGTTGAAAAATTTTCAGGAATTTTAAAGTTGAAATATTTAGAAAAGTAACAAAAGTAACTTTCAAATAAGAAAGGGTTATGTATATTTTTGAGGCAAAACTAGAATATTTAATAAACTATGCATATTTTTATAGATGTCAGATTTTAAGAAGTGCGTTTCAATATTTCTTTTAAAAAAATTACAAAATTAATCTTAGAAAATTGATTAAATGGATTTCTTTAACAGTTACGTATTTTATTTTTTTAAATCTAATATTCGATGAAAAGTAGATCATAAATGTTACTATACTTTGCGTCATGGAATATTTCTTCATAATTTATTATTAAATATTATTTATTTTATCAATCATTTTGATTTTCAATGCCTACAAACATTTCTTGAGGAAAGAAGAAATATAAAGAATTGTTAGAATACGGATTACATTTTTTTTATTGAATCACATTTATAGTGATTTGAAACAATTTGAATTTTTAAAAACCATTTTTTAGAAATGACTTTAAATGAAAAAGGATTTTTTTAAATATTTAAATTAAAAGTTTTTAATAATTAAATACATATTTCCATATTTTAATAGATCATACATTTTTTTGTATTTCCCAACGTGATAAATATTGTGAGCAATTTAAATCTTCCAATTTATTCTTAAATTTCATAACATAAGTTTTAACGCCAGACTATTCCGGGGCAAATCAAATATTTCCTGGTCTAATTATGATCAAGAATAAAATTACTTGAATGTATTACGTAATCCGTACGCTTATAAATTTATTATAAAATTCTGAATAGTTAATTGATTATAATTATATTCATAAAACTGGAAATGTTCTTCTTTGAGCGTGATTGACTAATTGATATTGAATCCAAGGAATCCTAAGAGAGAAATCTCAGATCAATCTGTATAATATCGTCTCCTGTTTGTTTCAGGATGAACATTCTCATTGAATTCTAATTTGAGTTCCTATCTTTGCGTACTCTAATGAATTATGTTGCTTTCAAGTAAATAGTTTACCTTTTGCCCTCACTCTTCTCTCAGGAGTCCTCCGTGCCGATGCATCATTTTAATGTTTTATTTATTTGTTTTTATTTATTTTTTATAAACAATAATATATGTTATCTCTTTATCTATTGAAAAATACCTATTTTGAATCCATGTGTAAATAGTTGATTTTGGTAATTACTGGCAGGCATTCACATAAAGAAAATTCATTGCTTTTTCCTATTAGCAAACACAATTTTAACGACTTCACACCGATAACAAGCTATTATTTCAATTTAATATATATAAGTAAGTATTTTGTAAAAACACGACATCGAAATAAATTTATTAAGTGGCGTCGACACGTAAAAAACACCCTTTTATATTAGATTATGTCTTCAAATCTTGTACATAGATAACGAAAATTTAGAATCGAAAAAAAATCTAGAAGTGTCATCCCCAACCTTCACTGTTTCCTTTATCCATTGGCTTAATATATCAGCCTTGGCAAAATGCCAACCCTAAAGCGTTAGAAACCTCTGACTCCAAGTATTCGACAAATAGACCATACCATTTACCTTCCATATTTTGAAAACTTTTGATGGAGGTTCTAAGAGGTCTTGCTACACCAATGCTGGCAGCAGCATTGCTTTATGATTGCATTATATTTAGACATTTAGGACATCTTCATTAGCTCTTTTTTACAGCACAAGTTCTGCTTTTGTCCAATAACTACTGAATTAAAGTAATGCAAATTATACCACTATTAAAAATCATTAATAAAAGGACGTCATTCTAATGGACAGTTATATTATTAATTTTCTTCATGTAAAGTAAATAAATAAAAAGTTAGATTAAAATAAACTACAGGGAGCTGTGATATATTTAGTTAATCCATTTGTAGATTAATATACTTGATTCGTCGAGATTAGGACTGTTGCTCTTTTTATTATTCCATAAACTACATAGAACGAATTGAACGAGTAATTTAAATTACTCTGTACCAAATTACCTACCAAAATAGTAATTGTTATTTACTTGAAATAAGTACTCCAAATGTTTTACTATTTGAGTGATTGCTTTATCACCAGTCCATTGTCCAGTAACTTATGCCAATTCTTTTACAATTAATGCTTCTCTTTTCTCCCATTACGTAATGCTCATTAAGCAAATTATAACATTTGACTTCCCTGATCAGTGAAGAGAGTGGTGTAACTGAAAAGTATTCACTGAAATCAAACGGTCTGGGTGAGAGGCGAAGGAGAAAATATTTGGAGTATTAAAGCCTGGTTACAGCGTTCTATTGGTTTCAAAAATTTCTTCCATCATCTTACAAACAAGTAAATTTACAGTATTAAAAGCATTTCATAATTGGGAAGCACTTCCCATAACATACGTTGTTTCCTTTTTCGTATTTGCAGCCAACATTCCCACCAAACAGTGATCCTAGATGAGTGTGGCCTCGTGTTAAGATACCGGTTTCAGTGTCAAAGGGCCCTGGTTTTGAAACCAGAGTTCAACGAAAACCCACTTTTAAGTGGGTCGGATGCATACAAAATTCATGGGAGCCAAACATCCTCTCACTTGCTTCCAGTTTGGAGAAAAATATCAGTCTAAAGGATGCAAGTTCTGGTTTCATCTTCATTATCTAACCGATGTTCAAAATTACGAGAACCGTTAAAAAAATAGCACCTTAAAATAGGACGGAAAGAGAATTTGAATTTCGGGATTGAGATACATTTTCTGCTTCACGGATTCTAAGAACTAAGCAATTTCCTTATCGAAATTGGAAAAACAGCGTTCTTTGTACGATGCACTCTATTTTTCTATTAAACAGTTTTATTTAAAAAATTATAATTAAATTTGTATTATGGTTGCGGTAATTCTTCCTGCCGATATTTCTGTCACAAGGTAAACCTGAACCATTCACATTCATTCCTGAGTTCATGTAGTAAGCAAGATATTGTTGGCCACTTCAGTTCGAAACCCTTCTCCTCAAACATCGCCATCCTCCCAATGGGAAATTGAGTTACTCCAAATAATTTAGCAAATAAAAGAATCGTAAAGAAGCAGAGAATGTGATAATCTAGATCAAAAAATCTTCTTCTTAGGATTTCATGAAGGTATTCCTACCTTAGAAATATTTATAGAAGTCTGTATCATATCGGTTTCGCTTTTGAAGCTCAATTGTTTAGCACATTATTGATATTTTCTTGATTTTCCTGCATATTATCAGCATTCATATTTTTCTTTTCCTAAAATATATTGATTCTATTTTTCAAAGTGTTCTTTAATATAACAACAAGGAAAAATATAAGTGTTCATGAATTACCACTTTTAATATAATAAATTTTCATTAAGATTGAAAATATTGACTTCCTTCTATTGTTTAGTACCGAACAGTTAATTGAATTTCAAAAATTGAGTGTCTTCATAATGTTTGCATGCCATAACCTGAGAACATTATCGAATTCAAATATACGCACATAAAATAATTTTAAGGAAATTTTTATGACTTATAACATAACTTTCTTGGCATGCCCGTATTTGTGCAAGAAATTGTCATGTCAAAAAGCTGTTTATTAGTATTTCTTCTTTATAATAGATAAACCTTACTTCAAGGCTAAAAATATTCTTAATATTCATTTCTATATTTATTTAAAACAAATGAGCATTTTTCTGGAAGAATAAAATCTAGTCTCACAGAAGCATTCTATTGAAATATGCTTTTGGATACCAATGTTTTATCTGTCACATTACACCACAAAATGTATTTTTTGACATATGAATAAAACATCAATTCGTGAAATATTTTTATCTCCTCATAAAAATTTCAGCTTTCAACCAATTGTTATGCCCTTCATCAAGAAAAACGGGCTGAACTTCAGGTCCTCGCACCTAATTTACTGAATTAAATGGAGCGAAAACTTTCAAAGCTCAACTTTTATTCCAAAAATTTCTTTGTGCATTAAATGAATCTCCGCTTTGAGATAATGCAGTTCCTAAACCCGTTGAAAATCATTATTTATACCTCTATCCAACTGATTTTTGATGGAAGAATTATTAATGCACTAGTAAAAGAATGCTTTAAAAATTATAAATTAAAATTCACATAAAATTAGTACTCGTAACGTACTCAGTATGTTATTTTTAGTAATGCTTAAGAATAGCTTCGTTTCAGAATTTCTCCTTAGTAATTAAATTTTTATAAACAAAACCAAAAATATGATAAGCCTTTTATTTCGGCATTGCCTACATTGTCTTATTTTCAATATTTAAATGAAAATTAGGAACTTTGGAATTTCGACAGCATTGAAAGAAATAATTTCTTCTCTTGTGACAAATAATGAAATTAGACAAAATAGAAGCTAAAATGTAATCTTTTAATCACAAAATCACCTATATTCTTGCCTAAATGAGTCCCTAGTCTAATATAATGTCGGCTATAAACTAGCTGCTGTTTACTATTTATTGCCATGCTCAAGTCGTAAATATTAGTGAGGTTGACTTGGTCATTTAAGTCCTTGCGGGAATAGGGGGAGGGAGACAGCGGTATCCGAAGTAAGCATTAATTTAATGTCTCTGTAAGGGTCTCTAAGCGGAAACAACTGGGATTTGGATTGCTTTGTTCCCCTACATTGAACCGTTTTTCCTGTGTGTTGGCGTAAATCAAATCAGTGGTTGCTGTTG
>JAPMOR010056456.1:27640-48944 GCA_026543865.1 Argiope aurantia | reverse complement strand
TATATATATATATATATATATATATATATATATATATATACAAAAGTTTTAAAATGAAGTTAATCAAATATACCAAATAAAAAACGAATCCGGCCTGAAGACTTTTTTTTTCAAGGGTCATCCTCTGGCAGGGATTAAAAAAAAAGTTTTTCTTTGGGGGGGGAGGAATACAGACTAATAATGATTCCTCGTGACCCGAAATCCCCTAAAATTAGGCCCAAGAGATATACCATTTTAACAGAAAGGAAAATGCAAAACAACAAATCTGAATAAAATAACCACTAATAAGTAAAAATATAATAACAAAAATTAAAATAAAAACAAAAATATCATTAAATAACACTCAAACCATTAAAGTAAAACAAAAAGGAAAGAACATGCCAGCAGCAGGCAAAGAAATTTTAATCGATTATCGAAAATTATCGATTGTGATTCCCGCTTTTTAAAACCACAAAGCTAACGTCTTTAAGGTAAAAAACAATTGTAGGCTCCCAGTGCCATCTATTGAGTGATCTAGCATGCAAGAATAGTTCTATTTTTATTTTAGGTAAAGGATTAATTCCAAACCATACCTTGTTTAATTAAAAAGTTGATATTACAGTAATTTCTAGGAAATTCCTTTTTAATTAAATTTTTAATGAGGTTATTTGATGCTTCAATACAGGAAATTTTATTATTGCAAACCCTTTTGGTCTTGTTAACTTGTGACAAAATTTGATTTTTGAAAATTTTAGAGTTTATATTGGAATGATGGTTACAAAGTGTTGTTATTTTAAAATTGAATTCATCCCTTTTATCGAAGATACCAACTATTGTTTTATCATTAGCAATTTTGATTTTTAAATACAGAAAGGTAGCCTCAAGTTGATTTTTATTTGTTTCTGTTAGAATTCAATTTTTTGGATAGCAATAAATAACAATATTAGTATTGTCGAAGTTTATCAAAAGTAGATCATCAATATACCTACAATACAAACAATAAATCCACCCGTTTAATAAATTATATTTAATTATTTTTTTCTCTTAGTAATGTATTAAAATATTAGATAAAGCACTTGAGAAAGCTGTTAACATTGGAATGCCTTTAACTTGTTTACTAAAATTAATACTATTAAAAACCTAATTTTCAGTATTATTAAAAATACATAACTAGCCAGTTATTTTTAGGAATGACATTTTCATAATTCATTCAGTAATTTTAATAATAAAAATAATGTTTACAGTGAATTCTGTGTGATTAAATTCTTGGATATTTATATCGAATATCTAAAATTACCCAAAATTATTTATCATAATAATATATTTTTTCCTCTTTCAGATAAAACAAATGTTTCAATAGCTTTTAGTTATACTTCAACTTTAAAAAAAAATTGAATTATAATTACTATAGCAAAAAAGGAATATAACAGATTGTTACTGTTACAAGGAAAACTTTTATAGATGTAGATAAAGGTCATATTATTGCTGGTAATTTAAAAATTATTGAATCCAACTCTTTAAGAGATTTAATAGAAAGGGGAAATAAATTCAGATAATGAGAAAAAATAAGCCATAATAAAATTTTAATTTCTATTGGTAAAGATTTGGATATTTTTATTGCTAAATTATCTAGAAAATACCATCGGACAGCAAAAGATTTCGGAGAAAGGAAAGTGAGAATTTTAAGGGAAATTAAAATAAAAATGAAAACTGATATTGACAAATCTAAAGAACGTGGGATTTATTTTAAAAAAGCATTAAAAAACGAAATAAAAAATTTAAAAGAAAAATTGTTATTACAGTAATAGATAAATCAGCAAATAATTTCTGTTTAATTTGTAAATATTATTAAAAAGAACTTTTAATTAATGACTATAACTGTAACGCAACTTATATGTTAAAGAACACCGGGAAAAAGGAATTAGATAAAAAAAAATGCTAGCTTTCGCAAAAAAAAAAAAAAAAAAAAAATGAAGACTTGCTTTCTAAACTATAATTATTTATTCCAAACAGTTAAATTTCATAAAAGTCCATTAAAATTAAAATTCGTGACTTGTAGTACTGGCAGTTATAAATATTATACGGGTAAACATTTCTTTAAATACTTAAAAATTATCTTGGATAAGATAAAAGATGAAGACAACTTTATAATTTCAAGTAACAAAGAAGTAATGAGTTTTGTTAAAGATAACAACATTAATAAACTTGATACTTAGGATTTCGAAAATTTATACATGAATCTACCTAATGAAAAATTAATAAAGGTCTGTATCTTTATATATGACGAATATTTAAATGAAAATATCATTCCTAAAAATAACTAGCTAGAATTATGTAATTTTAACATTACTGAAAATTACGTTCTTAATGGTATTAATTTTTATAAACAAGTTAAGGGCATTCCAATGTTAACAGGTTTCTCAAGTGCTTTATGTAATATTTCCCCTTATCTGAAAAAAAAATAGAACTTTCCGTGCATATTAGATCACTCAATAGATGGCGCTGGAAGCCTACAATTGTTTTTTACCATAAATACGTTAAAATTGTGGTTTTAAAAAGCGGGAATCACAATTCATAATTTTCGATAATCTTTTAAAAATTTCTTTGCCTACTGCTGGCATGTTCTTTCCTTTTTGTTTTACTTTAATGGTTTGAGTTTTATTTAATGATATTTTTGTTTTTTTTTTTAATTTTTGTTATTGTATTTTTGCTTATAAGTGGTTATTTTCTCCTAATTTGTTGTATTTTATTTTTCTTTCTGTTAAAATGGTATATCTTTTGGGCCTTATTTTAGGGGATTTCTGGTCACGAGGAATCAATATTAGTCTGCATTCCTTCACAGAAAATTTTTTTTTTGAATCCCTGCCAGATGATGTCCCTTGAAAAAGTCTTCAGGCCGGATTCGTCAATTCATCTGTGTTTTAGAAGTAGCTGCATTTGCGCTCTCTTAACACTATGGAGTATTTCCTGTTCCTTTTTTGGTAATATCTAATTTAATCCAAATTAATTTCCTAAATTTATGTCTTATTCCGCTCCTATGTCAACGTTATTCTAAAATATTCTCTTATTTCTTATTCCCCTTTTTAATTCAACTAAAACTGTGTACAAATAACTGTGCCATCAGTTGCCCTTGCTAAGGTCAACACGAGTATTGACTTGAAATCTGGCGGAAATCCCATGTTATATAAGACTATGATCATTTGTTTCGTTCCTTCCCCATTTCTGCTCTTGTTCCGATCTGTGTCGGACGTGCCATGTCCGCGCCTTCTTGTAAATAAAATATGCCTTCCCGGGATGGATAAAAATTAATTTAAAAATGTAAAATAAAACGATGTCAAGAAATCAAATGTCTCCTGAATGTCTTCAAACCTACCTTCTACTTTCAGGAACTATAAGTTTAGATTATATATATATATATATATATAATTCATAAAAATATTCAGCTGTAAAAATAAGAAAAGCGATTTAAACAATAAAAGACACGATTAAGATATGAAAGTAAATGTTCTTCTTCTCTCGGCACAATGTATATATATTTTTTTTCTTCTAAACTTTGATTAAATATATCGCGATCTCGATTAATTTTTGCCTCGATCAATGAGAGGTATGCATGAGTGCAGAGAAAAATCCTCTCTGACCCTGTGTTCCTTAAATACCACATTACGTCACATCTTTAGCCATTGTTTGTAGACAATTTTGTGTCTGCCAATTCGGTGATTGAATACTCGTCCAAAAACAGCTTGGTAAAGAATGAAGAGAGAAATACATTGATTGTAAATGAGGCTGGAGATGTCATTTTCATTTTTCCAACTAGATAAAACGGGGAAAAGAGAAAAATGGATACGTTCATAGAATTCTAGAAAGGAGTATATATGACTTTGTTTGTATATGTTTAAGCTTTTAAGTATGTATGTATGCTAAAATATGGAATAATATTTTTTTGTAGTTTAAGTAGAAAGTATAATAAGACACTGAAAAATAATCAATCAATAGTATTTGTGGAAAGGGAAAAAAAAGTGTATTGGTTTTCATATTCTAGGGATCTGAGTATCTAACATTTTTTTTTTCTAAACTAAGTCCATGTATGAGAGTATTCGATTTCATTTTTACTATACTAACTCCTAAAAAGGAGCAAGACTTTTATTAAAAAATAAATTCAACTGAAACATAAAACTGTATTTACATAAATTAATGTTTGTAATTTTGATTTTAACCAAAAAGTTTTGTTAATATATAAAAACATTAAGCAGCTATTAAAATTTCATTGAAAGCAGTATTTTTATAGAACATAGCGTATTTCATATTTCTTATGGAAATAAGTTTTTATCAGAAATCTTTTATATGAAATAAACAAATAACTTAATATTGTACCATTGAAATGTATTTGTAACCTCTTAATGGAATAAAAACATAAGCAATCAGTAGAATGAAATTTATTTGTCTCATTTAATATAAATATAAATATTTTTATTTTCTTTTTTCTTATGTTTAACGCTATATTTATCCTGTTTCTCTTTTAAGAAAATATCTTATATTTTTAAAAATTCAGATAAGTATTGTCATAAGGATAAATAAATTCAGATAAAGCAACTATAAAGTAAATTCAAATCCCAAAAAGGTCATAAAAATCAATAAATATAGAAGTTTCTAATTATATGAAAAAGGAAAAAACGATGATATATATAAGTGTGTGTTTGTGTCTGAATGTGTGAGTTTCTAACAAATTTCATATCCTGTATGGCGCCATTTTGCGTCATTGATCACATGATGCTTTCCCGCCATAATTGGCAGACGGGAACTTGATGGTGAGACGGTAAGACGTACCGCTCAAGTTCATGTATCTTTTTTTTTGTGTTTTATGTCAGTTTAGTAATGTTTTCTCTTTGTAATTTTAATAAATATATTTCACATATTAATGCTGGTCATTGCTTTTCTTCACATTTTTGGGGGCTCTGACTTTCTAGTGAATACTCTTAGCAAATCCAACAAATCGTCGAAATTATGTGGACGTTAGTACAATTTATTGAAGACGTTAAATTGATGTCAAAAATTTTCATAAGATTAGATTTTTGCTGTGGATGATTTACTGTACTGATTAATGAACGTTAGTGTATGTTTTTGATGGATATTACTCAAGTGAAACTGTCAATGTTCAATTACTTCGTGTTCCTGACATATTCTGGCTGCTTGAAAAAAAGAACATCATCTTATTCTACATTTCTAAATTAAAGAAGAAATTGAATTATATGGAAATGTGTAAAATATTTTGGAGTGAATAGTTCGACTGCTCCCAACCAACTTTTATTCAACTTTAAATAACTTTTATAAGTAACTTTAAGTAACTTTGTGTAACTTTTATTCAAGTACATAAACAACTAGAAAGACGTAAAATGCCCTCGAAAGAAACTTTTATGGGGTATTTTATTCACATCCTTGAAATTGCGAATCAGCTTGAAACCATTATTGATGAATGTTCTGTTATTCAATACACAATAAATGGGATACATTGTTCCCCCTCTAACAAAATTATTCTTTATGGTGCAAAATGTTATTCCGAGTTTAAAGAAAAAATATGTATTTTCAAAACTTTTGTAAGTGTAATGAACGTAAATAATTCAAAGACGTCCCATTTTAGATATGCTAATGATGGCATGGCTAACGACGTGGTACAATTCATAAAATTCGTGTCCTACAAAAAGAATCAAAATTGTATCTTAGTAATCCGACTTACAGTAAAATGCAAGTTTTGACTCTAATGATTTTGGACATAACTCAAAATCTTGCCCTAATCGTTCTCGTGGGCCTAAATATATTTCTTGTAATCTTTTCGGACATAAATCTTCCTATTATCATCGTACTACTCCGATTGACAACTCTACTCTACATGATAATGTCAACACTGTACATTTATTGTTGAATATGCATAAAGAGGTTGTTATTTTTAATAATAGTCTTTCTGGATTAGCTGATACTGGTCGTTTTTCGGCGCTTCTCAAACATTCTGCATGGATTAAACTAGAATCGTCGCTGTTGACGAATAACAAGACAACACTAACTGGATTCGGTTTTTCACGAAATAAAATAATAGGTACCTTTGAATCTAAAATTATTATTGATAAACAGTTGCGTACTATTTATGATCACACATCAGGTTGCGACGTAATAAATCAGGTAAATTTGACAATTAAACCAGCCGGTATTGTATTTTCCAAAATTTCTAAATCTGATGATCCTGTTGCAAATGACATTTTTATAATGACCATTTCTGCCGATACTTCCACATTTGATATAAGTCCGAATATTTCTAAACAAACTCGCTATGACATTGAACAGCTTTTGTTAGCCTATAAACCTAACAAAACTAGAACTGCGAACATCGAACTTGATATAACGCTTACTGATAATGAACCAATTTTCCACACTCCCTGACATTTATTCTTTGCCGAACGTGATATAGTAAATGCACAGATAGACGAAAGGTTAAAAAATGGAAATATAGAAAATGGAATTCACCTTATGCTAGTTAAGTTGTCGTAATTTATAAGAACGATGAAAAAATACAGTCTGTATAGATTATAAACAATTAAATCGTAAATTAGTTAAGGATAATCATCCACTACCGTTAATTGATGACATTTTATATTGTCTTCAACATGCGAAAATTTTCAGTCCGCTTGATTTACATAACGAATTTTTTCATGTGCAGGTAAAAGAAAAAGTCGTTGTTATACCAGTTTCGTCACAAATACAGGTCAGTTTCAGTTCCATTATATGCCATTCGGTTTAATTTCATGACTCCTGTCATTGTACAATACATAAAGGCCGTTTTTAGGGATCTTATTGCAAAAGGCATTTCCTTCCGTATATGGATGTCATCGCCATTCCCGCGAATACTGAATCTAAGACTCTCGAACGCCTTAACGCTAGTCTAACCGTAGCTCGCGATTATGGATTATACATAAACTTTAAAAAATATCAATTTTTGTATAATGAGATTGAATTTTTGGGTCACATAGTGGAACACGGCAAATTTTTCCCTTCACCCTTCAAAACTAAAGCCGTCTTTCATTACCCTGAGATAAAAAATGTAAAAGACTTACAACGATTTATAGGTCTTAAGGGTTATTTTTAAAAAAAATATCCCCTCATACTCCACTTTAGCAAAACAACTTAGTAATCTGCTTCGTAAGGGCACACCCTTTCTATTTCAAGCTCAGCAAAAAATGGTTTTTTTTACACTTAAAACAGTTACTTTCTGAAAAACATGTTTTAAGTATTTTTAATCAAGTCAGTTCCTTTAAATTCATACAGACGCATCAATTGATGACTTGGGAGCAGTCTTACTACAAACATTGAAATAAGATAAAAAATTTCATTCAGTGTATTATTTGACCGAGAATAGGACTGACAACGAGCGAAAATATATCAGTTATGAACTGGAAGTACTCGTCATTGTAGAAGCTCTTCAAAAAAATACATCTTTAGATAATACTTTAAAATTATCATTGACTGTAATGCATTCGTTTAAACGTTAAACAAAAAACAAAACAAAAAAGAAACGAATTCCCGCATTTCACAATGGACATTATACCTTCAGGCGCATCGAATTGGTTCAAAGATAACTCATGTCGAAGCTCTTAGCCTAAGGCCATGCAGCTTGATAATTCAAAACTGGGACAGCCTTCAAATTTTCAAAGCTCAACTGACACATGAGCATATTACAGCTATAAAAGCATTACTTCAAAATGCACCTTACGAGAACTACATAGTCAAAAACAACATTTTATATAAGAGCATAGACGGAATCGATTTACTTGTTGTACCTGACGATATGCAGGCCAACCTCATTAAATCATGTCATGAACGAGGCCATTTTTCAGTAAAACGCAAGCAGGAACTGTTAAACAAAGAATTCTTTATCCCGAACTTTAAAGAAAAGATTGAGCAATATATCAATAACTGTGTACCATGCATTCTAAATAACAGAAAAAGTGGCGAATTCTATGGCACTTTGCATCCACTTTACAAGGACGACACTCCCTTTCATACATACCATATTGACCATTTGAATCCTCTCCCCAGCATTTCTAAGAAATATCTGTATATTCTGGTAATCATCGATTCCTTCACGAAGTTTGTGTGGCTTTACCCTACCAAGTCCACCGTCACCTCTGAAGTTCTCAATAGGCTCGAATGCCAAAGATCAGTTTCGGCAATCCTTCAAGGATTATTACGGAAAGAGGTACCGCTTTCACATCCACGACATTCAAAATATATTGTGAGAATCAGTATATCACCCATATTGCTATTACAGTTGGACATCCTAGATCAAACGGTCAGGTAGAAAGACTTAATTCTACTATCATAGCTGTACTCTCCAAGCTATCCATAGAAAACCCTGAAAAAGGGTATAGCCATGTTGCTGCCGTTCAGCAAATAATTAATTCTACATTTCAATTAAGTATCAATTCTATTCCATTCGAAATTCTGTTTGGAACTAAAAGGAAATCTCAGCATGGTATAAAAATATTCGAGATCGTCAACGAAGAGATCCAATCTGAATTTCTCCAACAACGAGATGAACTCTGTAAAGACGCAAAACAACAAATCCTCAAAACCCAAGAAGAAAATCGCAGTACTTACAATCCACGTCGCAAACATGCTCAAAAATATCAATTGAATGATCTCGTTGCAATCAAGCGTATTCAATTTAGCCCTGGTCTCAAATTAAAACAAAAATTTCTCGGACCGTATAAAGCAATAAAAATTAAAGTAAACGACACATACGGTGTTGAAAAGTGATTTCTTTGATGCACCATCTAAAACTTCAATTTGTGTATAATATATGAAATCATCGTCCAGCAATATAGAACATATCACTTGAATTGTTTTTCAAAAGAAAAAAACTGAACACAACTTAAAGAAAAAGACAACTATTTCCTCCTCTTTCTTCTGTGTTTATTTAGGCAATAGAATACTTTGATTTTTTTTCTGTACTTATTTTGTGTTATTATATTTTTATATGCTCAACACTAACATTATTTTTATTTTTAGTTATTCTATATTTGCAGTGCACGCTATTATATTTATACTGTCATGGATGGTATGATTATTTTGCTTGTTTTATCTTGTAAATATTTCAAGTGTGTTCCTTATTTTTTTTTTCTGTATTTACTGTTTGTTTTAAAATATGTTTACTTCAATGTACTGTATTCCTTACTTTGGATGTGGGAGCTTCTCATATCCTGTATGTCGCCATGTTGCATCATTGATCACATGATGCTTTCCCGTCATAATTGGCAGACGAGAACTTGAGAGTGAGACGGTAAGAAGTACCTCTCAATGTAGTAGTATCTTTATGAGATTTATGTTAGTTTAGTAATGTTTTGTCCTTGTAATCTTAATGAATGTATTTTACATATTAATGCGGGCTGTTGACTTGCCCCGTATATATATATCATAATAAAAAGTATTAATAAATCATAAAAATCATAATAAAAAAAGTAATACTAATGATAACAAATGAAATAAATACCGAGTGCTGCATAAATTCGGGCAAACTTCAAAAAATCATAATAAAAATAGTAATGCTCGAATAAAATTGTGGTTTGCAGGAATATGTTCAGAGAGCCTTTGGATTTTGTTATTTACATTTAAAAAAGTGTATTTAGAAAATGACCGATAGACGGCCCTCACACGTCATACCGAGACGGTTTATGTAAATCAGGAAAACAGAGTGCAGTGAACATTATAATACATTTTATTTTAAAGCAAAATATGCTCAACATGACCGACACCACAAGGTAATAAGCATGTGAGGCTTGTAAGATGTAGGCATCGATGCCAACAACGACCAATTGAATGGCATCTTTCAATTCCGTTAAAGTGGCAGGAGAGAACCGGTAGACACGAGACTTTAAGTACCCCCTCAACCAAAAGTCCGCTGGAGCAAGATCTGGTGATCGTGAGGGCCACTCATGCTTACATCCTCTGCTTATCACTCTGTCCTCAATGAATGTGTTTAGGAGGAACGTCTTAACTGAACTAGCAACGTGGGGCGGGACACCATCCTGCAAGAAGGTGACGGAAGATGATGCACGTCTTTGCTGCAAAGCAGGCATAACGTGGTCACGCAAAAGCCTAAGATACCGTTCTGCAGTGACGTAATCGGTTTCTAGCCGAATACAGGACAACTCACTTCAAAAAAGAAATGACCTAGAATGAAGGACGCAGTCAAACCGCACGAAGCAATCACATGCGGAGAATGTAGTGGTTTGGTCGTGTATGCACGAGGGTTTCATGCCGCACAGATAAGACTTTTTTGTGTATTAACGTCACCATGCAATGAAAAATGGGATTCATCTGTCCACATGGTGTTCAATAACCATTCTGGGTCACGTTCCATTTGTGCGAGCACCCATGTTGCAAAGGCTTGTCTTTTCTCTCAATCTGCTAGCAAAAACTGGTGAAATGTCTCTATCTTGTACGGATGCAGTTTCAAGACTTCGTGCAGAATGCGTCTAATCGACCCTTAACGGAATTCCTGTTACTTTACCTGCCTCACGTGCACTGCAACTTTCCGTAGTCTAGGCTGCCGCATTTCTCATGACCCTTTGGACAACAGGGACGCGTTTAGCGCTGACGGATGGTCTGCCACTTCGTGGACGATCCTCAAATCTTCCCGTTTCCTCAAAACGACGTACTGAATTCAACATCCCATTCAATGAAATTGAGTTTTTCTTCGCCTTAATTCCTTTCACCGTCCCTAACTGTCGCAATGCTTTAGTTGCGGATTCACATTTCTTATAGAACAGTTTAACTACCAATGCTCGATCCGGTAGCGATAGCATGCTACTGATGTCGAATAACAGATCCATTTCTAGCCTTGTGTTTTATAACTATACTGATTTACATAAACAGTCTCGGTATGACGTGTGAGCGTCAACTATCGATAATTTTGAAATACATTATTTAATTGAAATTACAAAATCCAAAGGCTCTCTGAACATATTCAAGCTAACAGCAATTTTTTTTCGAGCATTACTTTTTTAGTAAGATTTTTTGAAGTTTGCACGAATTAATGCTTCACCCTATATATATAACGTCAAACTCTAATTTATGTAATATGATCTATATAGTCTGAAAATTATGAGATCATGAGCTATCCGGTGTTTACTTTAATACCATAATCTAGGTTAGATTATTATATTTTATGGTAATATTATTTTTTGTACATATCATCATATTATAAATTTTATTGAATACTAACAATTAGTATGGGACTTTTCTATTAAAAATTCAGATATTAATACATACTTTATTTAAAATTGCGTTTATCTGATTAACTAGTTAATAAATATGATCCGATATTTGGCAGAAACAACTGATTATTTCTCTGCATGATTACTCAATAATTTTTCATTGCCTTTCCTAGTAATGTAATTCTTGATGAGCATAGACTACTATGATATTCATTTTTTTTCAAAAATTAAATTGGTGTACAGAAGATTATTAATATAAATCCCATACATTACATTCCAGCATTTCAGTTTGACAAATATCGGGATTTTATTTTGGTTTATCTTTTTTGTCTTCACTACGTCGCAAAACCAAAATATTATGTAGGTGTTAATAACAATACTCCAGTAAAAGACACCTCGATATCCCTGAAACTAGTTTTGTACTTTAGTGCGGTTTTAACTGAACAGAATGCATATTTCGAATCTTTTCTTGGAAATAAGATGTTAAAATGATAATTGTATTTATTCTGCATGAAAATGCGGGTGCATCTATCCTCAATAAATTCATTATTTTGCATTAATATAGCTGAAAATGAAAAAAAAAATATGCGGGATTAAGAAATAAAAATAATTTGTAAATCTGTAAATCCTTATGTCTATACACAAGTACATTTAAACCCAAATTTAAAAAAAAAAAAAAAACAGATACATATTATAAGTTTACTTTCTTATTATTTTTAAATAAAATCTTTGGTTGCATTTTTATAAATGATTATGAATATTATTATTTTATAATAAAAAGAGATATATATAAATATTGAACATAAAGCAAAAGTTTAAATCAATCGAAGAGTTAAATTGGTTTCAGAGAGAGAAAAAAGAAATTTAACCGGGTAAAATAAAATAAAGCTAGGTTTTTTGAAATTTTGTTTCAGCCTATATTAAAATATACTAAAAAGTATATTTTTCCATGGTGACCTCTCTACATTTCTTGCTTGACACAAAAATTTGAAAAATAACAAAAGTGTATAGTACATACAAAGGTTTGAAAAATAACAAAAGTGCATATTACATATCATGAATCTTAGGCATCCTTTACTTCACAATCTCCTTTCCACTCTGGTAGCTCCATTTCGTATTAAATGCTTCTGATTAAATTTACTACTTAGTTGATGCTATAAACAAAGAAATTGAACCTACGGCAAACATGCATCAATTTATTTGGCTAGGTTTACATAAACATTTTAAATGACAATCATAGTCCTAAATTAAGATAACATTGTGCTTGACGATATCAATCTTAATTTTCTTTTAAAAATTTAATTAGAAAATCTGTAGTTTGATAAAATTTCAATATATGATAGGTCTTAAGACTAAATTGTAGCGTTTTTGACGATCGGTTCATCTTACAAACTTTCTTGGGCACAATTGTATTTGTAACAAAACTTAAAATATCCAGAGAAATTTTTATGTATTTCTTTGTTTGGTATTCTAGATTATTTTAAAAGAAAATGAATGAGAAGTTTAGGAAAATATCACCAGACATATTACATATCAGGGATTTGTGACATCCATTCCAGACAGCTCCCATCCTGTATAGAAAATTTCTGAATAAATACACTGCATATCAATCATTATTTGATGCTATGAAAAAATAAATACATCTTGTAGTAAATATACATCAATTATTTGCCAAGGTATAAAAGATGTTCCAAAATATACTGTTTCTAGAATTCATCGTGACTGGGAATGGTAAGTTTTTTTCAAAGCAAAATAATAGTAATAATAATAATTACAAAATAATATAACACTACAATCAATAAACAATTAAATAAAAGATACTTGTTAAAATAAGGAGAGAAAAATATAAATTTTTTGATGATCGATATGTGTTACAAACCTTCTTGGGTGCATTCTTAAACATGAAGAAATAAAAATAAATCTTTGATAATCTGCCGAAGAAATTATTAGACAGGTAATTCAGTCTTCAATCTATATCTTTAAGATTTCAAAGGAGTATTTCTTCTATTCCCAATAACAATATCAAGATACCTTTTTAATTCAAAACAAAATGCAATATTTTTCCATACATAAATTTGTCCTTTTAGCTGGTGATGTTCGCTATTGATGGAATTTTTTCAGTAATTTTCAAATGAAAAATAACTTTATAATTTATTTGGTTAAAATTAACAAAAACAATTTATATGCTAAAACCATATATTGACAAACGAAGCTTTAACTTTCAATTCTTATTGTGATGTCATTTATAGGAAAATATTTTTTTAGCATATTGCCTTTTGAGAAAAAAATGTACTACAGTTTTTTACTCAGAGTTTTTATGGGCACAGAATACATAGCGACATTTTTGCAATATCACATATCCTTGAATTTCAAATAAATTACTTGTAGCTGGATTTTTGATTTGAATCAAAAGACAGCAAAACATTCAGTTGGTCGAAAAACACGAAGTTGTCAATAGCATTTTTCAAAATAGATTATAAGTATAATAGATTTCACAAGCATTTTTTTTAAATATTTTAAAAATTCCAAAAATATGACGGTTTGATTTCAAAGTAGAATGTTTCAAAACTCTTATTTTACCTCATTAACGAGTTCAATAAAATTTCTGTGTAGCTGAAACTGATATTCGTTATTGGAAGGAGATTCGGAGAACTGATTGCAAGAAAAGTTTAAAAATAGTTTGATGAAGATGATCCGAAATATATTCTTGTAATGAAAAAAAAAATCAGTGCAAACGTTGTCAAAAATAATTTTGTTCATCATTTAGCGATGATATTTTTATTGGATATTTTTTACTAAGTAATAAATATACTACTATTGGAAGTGGAATAATTTCTATCTGAATTTCAATATTAAAATTCTAAAAATCATTTAGAGTTTATATTTTAATTCCCTATACATATAAATTAAATTTAAGTCATGAAATAAAACATAAAAATATATAGAAATCTTTTTTTTATTTGCTTCAAATATGAGATTTTATAAATGGAAATTTGAAAAAAGAATATTAAAATCACACAAACGATATACATTGAAAAGATAAATGTAACATATACAAGTTCCATTAGGAATTATGTATGTTGTCTACAAAATTATGTATTTTTTATTTATGTATTTACGTTATAATTCCTTGGGGCCAAATAATCACAATATCATTCAGGGGCTCAATATGCAGTGTTGAAATTTAAATCAGTAATAATAATAACATAAATAAGCGAAATATAACACATTGTTGAGAAATAGTTAAAATATATTTAATAATTTAATAACAATATATTATAACTAAAATCAATATATTTTCCACCTTAGCTCTCTCTCTCTCTCTATGCATAAATATACGTATGCATGCATAAATGAAGTTAGCTTTCAATGTTGTGAGTCTATTATTACTATGCGAAAGTTAAACTTTGGACTATCTGGCATGCACTTAAAGCCTGCTAAAGATGAACTAAATTCTTTATATAAATATAAGAATCACTAAATCGTTAATTCTTTTTAGAAAAGAAAAAAAAAGAAAGAAAAACCAGAGCCATTGATATTTTTACACAAATAAACTTTTCATTAAAAATTCTTATGAGAGTTTAAAAGCTGTATACGAAATATTTGTTCTTCTCTTTAAAATGTGATATATAATTTTAACCATTAAATCTTTAGAATTTCAGTTCTGCAACAGAGTATCTCCTAATTCCTAAATGTTTTCATTTCATGACTACTGTCTAGATTGATTGGTAATGACGATTATGACTGTAAAAGATACAGCTGACCATATTTTTAATGACTTTATAAAGTCCTCATTTGAGTTCAAAATATTCAGTCATCGAGAGCATGAATGATCATTCTTTTACTTCAAACGTATAAACAATAACGAGCCTTGAAATTGATGTAAGAGTTCAAAGAATTATACTTATCTTAGATGCGAAATGCAGCACATATCTTTCAATATACTTCAATATACTACTTTAAATCATTTAGGCAAGATTTTAAAGATCTTCAATGATTATTGATGATTGCAAGTTAATGATGATGGGACTCATTTATCTTTATAGGCAAAAAAACTACTATTTCTTTCTCTAAGAGGTAAGATTTCTCTTCCAAAAGTCAGATAAATTTTACTTTAATTCAAAAGTATTATTTAAAGAGCTTATTTCATAATTGTAAATTAAATAATACTTTAAATTTCTCTCTTTTCATTAATATTGATATTTGCCTCAACGTATCTGAAAGGCAATATATAAATTATTTAATTTTAGTTTTGATATTTTCTAAAGCCATTGAATCTCTAAAGTAATAATTGCAAATAGTTCAAGAATTAATTAGCATTTACTTTTCCTATGTTTGAATTAAAAAAATGATTTATTCTTCATCTAAAGTAGATATAGAAGAACTTTCTTTATTAATTTTCCCCACCATAAATAACTGAGAAATATAAATACAGAAATTATTTTAAAATTATGTCCTGTGTAATCGATATCCATACAGCAAAGCGACCTGAAATTTTAATTATTAAAGCAACTTCTTTAATTTTTAATTTTTTGGGAAATAAATCATTAATTTTCTTTAAAAATTTTCAAATATCTTACAGAAAGTTCTTTACAAGTATCGGTGGCATTATATGATCTAATGTAAAACTCATCACTCGTTACTATGATTCATATCAAAGCAACTTTTAGAAGCATCAATATATCTTACCTCTTAATAATTTACCTGAGGCTTAGTAAAAAGTATATTTTGCTACTGATAAATGTTTATATACACTATTTCATCAAATATCACCTCTATTCAATGAAAAATAATTTGCAAGTAAAAGTCTAATCTAAATTGTATGCTTGTTAATCCTATCTAAATTTTAAAAAAATCTATATATATTTAAGGAATCGTTTCTAAAAACTTGCATATTTGCTACAAGATTCCTTGTCTTTTAAATTTTTTTAAACTTAATTAAGGAGTTTTTATCCTTTGGAAGCTACAAATATTATACAATTCTGAAAAAAAGAAGTATCCCAATTTAACGAAGCTAAAAATGTTTGGGCTGAGAAAAACAGTCCAATTCATTTGAAATCTAAAAATAATATATTTATAAATATATAAACTACATTTCATATTTTGGATTTTTAATTAGTTTGGACATTTTTTGAAAATGAATTTATTACTAATCATTGAAAATGTCTACAGGAAAAATAGAGTTTCAAAAAAAGAAAATTTATAATTAATTGGCTGATTCTAAGAACAAAACGAAACGATCTTATAGATAGGGAATGAAGCAAATGTTTCGAATTGTATCAAAATATGTTTACGAATTTCTTCCACTCAATTTTTCGTTTTTTCAATTTTTATTAATAAAACAAACATGACCTGAAAAATTTATTGTTTATATATTTGAAATGAAATAGCCTACAAAAAAAGAATTTTATTTGAATATTTAATAATTAGTATTTTATTTCTACATTTTGGTGAAGCGGTGAAGCGGTTGTATCTTCATCGCTATTTTAAAATCCTCACAATCGAATCAAATTTATTTTAAATTCCTTTTTTCAAATCAAATCATTAATTAATTATTATTAATTAAATATTAATCAATTATTATTACTAATTAAATTATTATTAATAATAAATTAACTTATTATTAATAATTAATTAATTAATAACAAGTTTATTATTAAATTATTAGTTATTTCAAATCAAAATTATTTTAAATTATAATAAAAAAATTCATTGAGTTAAAAATAACCGTTTATTGATATAAATAACTCAATATTTTAGATTAAAAATTTATTTAAAATATGAGAATAAGATTAATGTAATTTCAAACCCTTATAGATTAAGAACCACAAACTCATGTCAAACCTAAAATCACGTAATACTTGTAAAATATGTACAGAAAATTTTCTGTTGAAAATAGCAATTTCTGATCTTTTTTTCGATATTTTACATTTTAAAATAAAACATTATCTAGAGACCGTATAACAATTCGACATGGATTAAAGTTATATACAATTTAATACCATACTGAGTGAATATTCAAAATAAAATCTTAAAATGTTTTTTTAGTTGTTGATACCATTTGCAGTTGGAAATTTCCGATTTCTGATTTCATGAATTATTTTACTAATAAAAAATAAGTTAAAATAACTCATATTTATTATCTCCAAGTATGCATTTAAAATATATGGATATTTGTTGCAACACTCAAAAAAGGGACCATCCCAATTTCTTAAGCAAATATCTAACTTCTTCACAAATGGAGAACAATAAACAAACCAGAGTGTTATAATAGTTAAAAAGGCTGCTTGAGTTTGTAGATATCAACCAGAAAACAAAGTGACAAATTTCTGGTTACGAAAGACAGTGAAATGAACACGGATAAATGAGGTGTGGATAAATACAATGTTGATTCTTCTGTCCTTTGAAATTCGGGAAGAATGAAAAATAGGAAGCATTCTTAAAAAGATTGTAGTAACTGTGCATTGCTTATTCAGAGATAATTAGTTCATATTAATGGAAAATTAGAAAATTTGTATTCTAATTAATGACACTTCAGAGATTTAAAGAAGCGGATATACTTTTAATTAATTTGAGAATTTAATATAAGTTTACATATTGCTTGCTTTATCCATTATTCCTTGTGAAAGAATATAATTTATTGAGTTTAAAATATCTAAAAGATAAGTGGTTGTTTTGCGATTTGAATGTGTTAGAATCGAAATGATGATTAAAATAAAATTTCGGATGCTGAGAAATTTTAAGTATATACTTATGATTGTGCGCACCCTATAATTGTGGCACTTATTTTTAAATTATGGCCAGTCAATCCGTTATCACAAAACTAATCCGTATAAACAGAGGCAATAGTGGCTGATTGTTATGCTGAGTAACTGTCCAAATTTGCATAAGAGGAAACGGCCAACAAAAGTTCGCAGAATCTTCAAACTGCTGGTAAAAGGATATATTTTTTCCCCATTATTTTTATAATTTTCAGAATATTGTAACATTGTATTGTAGTTGTGTTACTGTAGGAATATTAAATTACTGAGTGGGATTTTACGAATGCTCACTCCGATAGATTCAATAGAGAAACTGCATTTGGAGATTATTCAGTTATTGGGTACTTATTATTCAGTTATTGGGTACAGTCATCTATTTGGAAGATTCTGAAAGAAATTTAAAATATTCTTCAAAAATACTTCCTTCGTTCTGAATGTTTTCTAATGTATTTATCTATCTATAAAGGTTGTAGATCAGAATAGGTAAACAACTTATAATTCCTTATGTTTCGAAAACCATCCTCTTTCAAATGACGATAGGTGGAAATAATATTTAGTTTGATACAAAACAATTTAAGTTATATTCATATTGATTGTTTCCTAATATTTCCTATCTTTATTAACTAATTAATTATTTTCCCACACTTAATAAGTGGAGATTATTTCAGGGGATTATTTTATCAATTATATATCTAGATGATTAAAAATCTGTGTGATATCTTGATTTTTTATAAAAAAATAAAAAAATAAATTTAGACAATGAAGAATGGGGACAAACCGAAAATAATGGCTGAAATATATTGAATATTTTTTTAGTAGTAGATAATATCGGCATAAATATTGCATCCATTGCGTGCACATCTCCTGCGACTATATTTTAAGTGTCTATAATCTATAGTTTAATCAGCAGTTTAACTTATTTTATAGGAAGGCAGGAACATTCAAGGTTTTAAAATTCGTTGGAAACGTAATGCAATGAATGTTAAAAAGTTTGATAATCAAAAAGTAAACTGTAAAAAAATCCAAAAGAGTGCCGAACATAAGAAAAATTTCAAAGAAACGTATAGCAAATGTTACCCAATGGCAAAAAGTCCTTTATTTTTTTCCAACTATTAATAGTGCTTCCAAGTTCTAACAAACTACAAAAAGACGAAGAAAACAACTGTGCTCTCTAGTCTTTCTACCTCCCACTACATTTTCTTAAGAACTGATTAATGCACTACACTTCCATGCACCGATTAGGAAGTGAAAGGTATTGGAACAGTAAAAAAGGCCATCCTCCGTCTCGGCAGTTCTCTAAAAGGCTCATTACGCATTTCCTGGTTCCTTTTTTGCGGTCTCTTTCATCTCTGCAATTTCAGTGGTTGGATACTCCTCTGGAAAGACTTTGGTAAAAAGTAAAGAACGAAGAATCTATAAACAAAGGCGAAGATGTGATTTTCATTGCTATAAAATGAGAGTAGAAAGGAAGAGTAGAAAGGAATGTTGAAGGTTGCATTATTGAAATAGAAATAAGTTTTATTGTCTAAGTTAATGTAGAAAAATACATTAAAATAAATAATTGACAGATTAATTAACAGTTGAAAAATGATTGTTTCCTGCTAAATTAGTTTCCAATTTTTCCCATTAGGCAACAAAATGTTTCGCAGGCAATTTTTGTTACATTAGGGTGTCCCATAATTTTTTTCCTATTTTTAATATGGAATGAATACAAACTATTTACTGTTTAAGATATTACTTATTTTGTTACATAAGAAACCTTTTGCTATATTACATTCTTTCATCTCTAAAGAAGCCTTATTATGCCTTCTTTCCAAAATGGTTGTGGTTTGGACATTAAAAAATCCTCGGGGTGCGCTTTTATTTCACTGATGAATTTAAAGCGCTTATCGTAAAGAGAATTTTTTAAGGAAAGAAACAAGTAATAATCAGATGGAGCAATATCTGGAGAGTATGCAGGATGCGGTAAAATATCCCAATCAAACTGTAAGAGTTTCTCTCCTACGACTAATGCAATATGTGGTTACGCGTTGTCATGATGAAAAACCATACCTAGTGTCAATTCATTAATTCTTGCCGGGTTTTTTTCGCTATGGTAGCTTTTATTTGATCGCGTTCGTAACATCATTTCGCAGAATTTATTATTTCACCTTTAGGCAAGAGCTCGTAGAAAATTATGCCTTTTTAATCCTACCAAATGGACAAAAAAAACTTTTTTGGGGTGGTGCCCTGTCTTTGCGACAGTTGAAGACAATTGCAGCAACCCGTACGCGGTGCAAATCTCGTGGACAGTATTCTTTGTACTTTCACCTCTCTTGAAACAATGAAGCATGACATACCGTAAATGTCGCTTTTCGTTACCCATGTTTAGCGCTGTGGATGTAAGTTTTAATAGAGATCGACACACAAACGAAGCATATTGTAAAATAGTTTTGGTATGACTAAAACCATTTATTTAGACGTCTAATAGATACGCCTGCCTGTTTTCACAAGCAGAACCAGATAAAGCTATTCACAGGCACTATGAAAAAGAAAATTTTGGGACACTCTAATATTTAATTTCAACTTCATATAAATATTTTTTTCAAATATTAAAATAACTTTGGCGAATGTTTTGGATGTGTTACATTTAATTTTAATACACATTTTTTGTTTATTGTATATGCATGATCTTTTGTAATGGAAACCAGACCCAAGAAATCACGCGCAATTAAAAATTTAAGTGCGCGATTCATTTCTCTGTCTAAGGATAACACTGTAATTTATTGTTGAAAATTAAGCAACAATATTTTTAAACGATTTAAAAAATTCAGTGGAAAAAACTCTTGTAGGTTTTTATTTGTTTAAAATAATAAATAACACAAATATTCCGATTTGGAATATGTTAACAAACGTGAAAAATACAAAATGAGTCACTTATAATATGTCTTAAGTGTTCAGTTTCAAATATATAGTTTATTTCATTTGAATTATTTAAGATATATTGAAAAATAATTTAATAGGTTATTAAATACATCGTTTTTTTAGTATAAAATTAGTTCTACAGTAATTTCGAATATTTTGTTTTAAGCTGCAAACTTTTTATTTGTATTATGTATCTACTAACGATGATGCATCATCATTTTCTGATAATATGAGCCATTCTTTGAAAATTGTGATCAATGGTGCTTATGCACATTATTTTGAATAATTTAGAAACAGTAAATACTTATTGAAGCAGGCATTTAACTTTCATGAATTTGAAATTTGCAAATGTTTAAATGTCTTTAAAGAGACACATGCCATTTAAGATATTAAACATAT
>JAPMOR010056456.1:8008-27540 GCA_026543865.1 Argiope aurantia | reverse complement strand
TATATTTCGTAATAAAGAACTGTTTTTCTATTTTTTACAAGTGTAATTAAAGTCAGGTTCTGAGAGGAATATTTCAGTTTGTAAAGATAAAATTCAAGGAGTTTAAATCTGCATTTTATACTAATATTGTAGATGTAAATATAATTTTATATGCGACAGTGAAAATGAATTGATTATTTTAACAGCTGTGCACGAATAATACACATTTTTATTTTAATAAAACCATTAAGAGTATGAAATTAAAAATACTAAATATGATTGCTAATTATTTAAGCAAAACTGAACATCAAATAATAAGCCATAAATATTTGAAAATGATTTATTGGAATTGCAAAGCAAATTTGAGATTAAATGCACACAAAATGATTCGCTTTTTAGTATTTATCTTTATTTGTAAAAAGAAAATAAATTGCCAAACTTCGGAATAATATAATAGAGGGAAAAGATGCAGTGGATCTCACCTTTCCAATCCACAATCGATGCTTTTTCTTAGGTGGTGATTAAATATACCACACTCTGGAACCTCGATTAAGAAGATACATGCGTAGGACTACAAAGAAAAACTTCTATGACGTCGGTTCCCTAAATGCCTCATTACATTATTCCTTTTTTCTTTGTCTGCAGACTATTTCGGTTATTTCGGTGCAATGATTGAATACGCTTCGAGAAAAAGAGTATTAAAGGCAGAAGAAAATGTAGTGACTGTGAACAAAGGTGAAAATGTCATTTTCATGTTTACTGTAAGAGAAATGAAAAATGGTTACAAAAGAAATAACTGTGGAAAGGAGTATTGCTTTGATCATTTTATAGTTCTTCAGATTTATATTTTAAGACGATTATTTAACAATAATTGGGTTGTTCTAAAAAGTAGAATCTATGTTTCTACTCTAACTAGAGATATTATAAGGTAAATACAGGAATAACCTATAAGTACTTTTATTTTTGAAGAGGAAAGAAAACACACACAATTGTTGTGGAGTTTTTTTTTTTTTGTGCGATAAGGATCAGAGTATCAATTCTTTTTAACAATGTAAACCATTTATGAAATGTTAGAATTTTCTTGCATTTTAAATCCCAGAAATGGTGTTTTTTTAAAGACACATTTAAGCCTGAAATAGAAAGCTCAGTAAAATACCTATGTAAATTGCACTTGTAATGTTTATGATTAAAATCTAATCAAAACCAATTTATTTTTAAATTATGTTGATTTAACACGGAGAAAGCTGGATTTCATCAAAAAAATAGAATATTTCACATAATATTTTAAAAATATGTTTTATTTTTAAGAAATTCTTTGAATCAAATAAAGAAATGATTTTTAAAAGTATTCCTTTCAATAGTAATTGGAATGCAAGAAGAAAGAAGAAAAATCAAAAAAGAAAACGTCTCTAAGAAAGAAAAAAAGTCAATCACCAAAAAATCTTTTCTTGAAAGAACTTTTAAATATATATAAATACTCCTTCGAGGAATTTAAGCTAAAGCAACTGTAGGGCAACACAAATCTCTTAAGTTCATAACTAAATATAAATAAATCTAAAATTAGAACTGTTATGTGAAAAAGGAACAACTACTAGATAATCAATACAAATAAACAAAACACTTGTACAAGTATTTGAAAATTGAAAATAAAAACAAACTACATTTGTTTTTTAAAAAATATTACATCAAAAGATGATTTTTGAATTTATCTTTTATTAACTGATCAGATTCTAATTTGTGCATATACAAAAAATCTTTAAACAATACATGATGTGTGCTTTTATTAACTGTTTATCGTTTAATGTACATCATTATATTCTTCCATGCATTTCTTCATATTAAAAACATTATTAAAACACATGCCATTTCTATAATATCTTTATACTGAATGCATCGGTAATTACTATCCATTAATAATGTAAAATCTTCATTTCTGGAAGCATTAACAATGAATTATATTGAGATATTTTTCTGTAACGAACAATTCTAACTGATTCAAGGTTTTTGTTGAAGTTATAACTTCTATCGAAAATGGGAAGAATTTATAAAGATATTGAAATATTCATAAACTTTCAAAAATTAATGCGATGAATCTGCAAATTATGCATGTAAATTACATGTGTGACTCTGTTACAGTATTTTTGATAGGCATAATGATTGTAATTCAACGTGTTTTTGAAAGAATGTTATCTATAATGTAGAAATGAGATATAAATGAGAAACATTATATTCTAAAGAAGTTAATAAAATAGTTCTAACTATAAACATTTCATTATCCAACTAATATTTGATTTAAAGAAATGCAATTTATCTATAAATATTTTTATTTCACGAGAAATTTCGAAGTTTTTCTTATAAAAACCGTGCTAAAATGATGGCTGTGTTTATACTGCGAAAATATTATTGCAATTATCTTCATGAATTGGGATATTTTGCATCAATATAATTACAAATGAATAAATTCTTGGGTGTCAGAAACAGAATTAATGTGTCACCGTATAATGCTTTATGTATATTCACAAATATATTAAACCAAAATAAAACCACTGATACATTTTATTTGTCTACTATAATATTACAAACATTATTTTTTTAACTAAAAATATATCTTTATTGTATAATCTATAACGTACTAGACATAAAGCAAATATTTAAATCAATTGAAGAAATAAATTAAAATATGCATGAAAAAAAACAATTTTTTGCAATAAAAAAATTATACATAGTCCTCTAGGAAAAATTTTTTTTCAATGTATACAAATATGAGTTCAAAAATAGTTAGAGATGTATCTATGTTTCCAATTAAACTTTAATACTTCTTTGTTTCGGGAAACTAAATGATTTTAAAAGAAAAGGGATACAAAGTTTACAAAAATATGACGAGACATATACGTATCATGAGTCTGAAGAATCCATTCCAACACAATTTTGTTTCCTTCCCAGACATATCCATTCGGTATGAAATATTTCTGGCCAACTTTACTGTCCATCAATCATATAGTTGATGTTGCGAGCAAAGAAACGGATTCTGTGGCAAATATGCATCAGATTTATGTGCCTAGTTTTCTATAAAGGCTTTAAATGTAAGAATATTCCTAAATATATTGCTTGGTAGTATTTATTGTGACTGGCGATAACATTCAGTTGTTTTCTGACGTAGAAGTTAATTAGGAAACAATATAATACATGTAACTACGGATTCCTTTATTAAAATGAGGAATGATGTATAAAATATTAATTATTATATTATAATGTATGTTACATACTTCTTTGGTTGAATTCTTAAATTCAAAGCGATAAAAAAAGCCTTGATATTTTACTCGGCGTATCCTTAAGAAGGCGATTTAGCTTTTAAACAAAGTCTTTCAAATTTCTTTGGTAGATTACTTCTATCATAAATATCGATATCACTATATAGTTCTGCTTCAAAAGAAAATCACGAGAAGATTGTGTATGTTCAACATTATTTTCTTTTTACCATTTATGTTTGCTCTTAATAATCCTTTTAGTAATTTTCACCTGGCGGTGTTTATACCGAATTTGAAGATTTCTATCATATTTTCTATCATGTTTCTGTACATCTATCATAACTCTGTTCTGAGGAAGTTCGTCTCCGCATGTTCGAATATAGGTTAATATGCTTAACATCTATAGTGTAAATAACTGTCAAATTTTGAGCCAAATCCAATAATGGCTCAAAAATAAGTAAACGCAATAATTCAAAAACGCAAGTTCTTCAATGTATCAAATTTGGTATAAGATTTTGCGACTTTGTGTCAAAATTAATTGTGCAGTTTTGTTTCATTCGGTTGAGATAAACGTGTTTAAAACACAATTTTTTTCAGATACTGTTGACGCTTGGCAGGGATTTATTACTAAAAAAAAAGCTCTATAGATTCAGTAGAAATGCTAAATGAGCACCAAAAATTAACATTTTGTAACTATTGCATGTCAATGCCATGCAAGGTGTCTCTGGCACGGGAAGTTTGTAAGAGAGTATGCAATAATAGTTGTAGAGATCACTCTGCTGGTTTTTATCTTGATACCTTCTGGGAGAATAAAAGCTCCTCGTCTTGTCGGTGTCCATACTTTCCCAACAGAGCGTTTAAAATGCCAGGGTACATTTGCGGCATTACTCTAACAATTTTTTTTATACTTCAAAATTTCTATGGGGACAGAATGGCACGGAAAAATTACTTGCAACATGCAATTTTCAAAAAATTCGAGTTAATTTCTTGACGCCGGACATCTGATGATGGAGATGAAAAAACAGTAATTTTTGCTTCTGATGGAAATAATTTAAATAACTGATGTAATCGTGACAAAGATTCAGAAATCAGCAATTAAGAAATTAAAAAAAACTTGGAATCAAGTGAAAACTATCACAGCAAAATAATATGCTAGACATAATTCATTCCTCTTGAATATAATAAGAATCGCGTTTGTAATTTGAATCAAAAAGATGACAACAATTTAGTCAGTCGGAAGTCAAGAAGTTGTTCAAAAGCAAACTTTATATGAATATGAATATAATATTTTCAAACTATAACGTCTTTCATTTGATAGGGAAATCCTTAAATATGATTTCATTCCATCGGGCGATTAGCTAAAACTCTTGTTTTATTCCCTTACGAGTTCGACGATTAGAAGTTCGTTTGCTCCTAACATATACTCTTTTATATTGAAAGAATATTAGAACTTATGGCAAGAAAGGCGAAAAAATGGTTTGGTGAAAGAAAAAGTTAAAAAAAATCCTAATAATGACGATAAAAAAAATTAATGTGAAGTTTGTCAAAGGTAAATTCTTTGGCATATAACGGGAGATATTTTCAACGACTCTTTTTCTGAACTGGAATAAATTCAATTTGAGTTAAAAGGATTTTCATGCATGTGTAATATTATATGAATGTTCTAATCAAATTTAACAGAAATTAAGTTAAATATTGTTAGCAGAAATAGGATGCTCGTTTCATATTGGGTTTTTCTTTCCATCCAAATGCGTGTACACAAACTGTTGATGATTCGAACCCCGTTCGAATCCATTTATCACATGAAATAAAAGGATGCTCCCAATTATTTATGCAAGATGTTATTTGACGGTTTTATGCAAATGTTATGCAAATATTTTTTTTCACTCTATCTAAGAGCGGAAGCACGTGTGCGCGCATGCTTAGATGTAGATTGATTCAGATTTTTTTTAAACTTGTGTTCGTTGTTTGTGTCGGTGTGATATGTTATAATGTATTAAATGTTTGTTTGTCGCAAGAAATAAAAGTCTGTGTTTTTATGAAGTCTTCTCGACCTGCAACATTTTATAAGCACCAGTCACATGCATTTTTCACTGCTATTGTTTGAACATTTTACTCTGCGGGCCTTAAGACGATTGATCTTGACAATTACAGGGTCTGAACCCAAATATCGCCTGACAAAAATATTGTAAATATTCATTTATATTACCTAATTTGCAAAAAAACAACAAAAAAAAATGCTTTTTTTTCTTTTCGGAAACTATATTTTTTTTCTTTCCTCTTACGTATATTTGATTGTTTTATGTCTTATTTTATATTTACATTATTAAATAAAATATAAGTAACGTAATTAAATCGCATTTAAAATTCAAATTACATTTATATAATTTATTAAAAAACTTTTACTCATCTTATTCATGAAACTAGAAGACGCCTTTAATAAAACGTTAAGTTATTTTGGTCGAAATTTGTTCGTTCATACAGAAACAAAATAGTAATAATGGAGCTACTTCAAATATTATTGGAATTATTTATAAAAAAAATTACATCTAAATGAAAAATATTTTTTAAAGAATTATATCGTTTTTTGAAGTTCTTTTTAAAGACAATTTGCATGAAATGCATTCTTATAATTGTTTTAAATTTCTTTGTAGCACTACATATTTTATTACCTACAGATGTTTTTCTGCAGATAAATAATAACAACTAATTTTTTTAAATGAAATATTTCAAATGTTTAATGTCACTGAAATTCGTAACGATCTAAAAAATGATTATTAAAAATGGTTGAACAATTATTTAGAACTTATTTTTCTGTATTATATAAATGGATTTAAAAAATATAATTATGATTTGTTCAAAACTTTAAGCAGATTCTGAAGGGCAGGCAGCTTTTTCGTGCCCCTTTCATCATAAAAGCAAATAACTAAGCATTATAAATAATTGAAATAATTCTTAACCATACATCTAATATATCGCTACTCAACCAAGTGGTGCAATAGAAAATTGTGCCTTAAACGAATTCTATAATACTTCTAACAGTTTTCTTCCTGAATGAAGGTTATTTCTTTTCTCATTTGTATTATCTTTTCTGTAAATTTTTAAACGCATCGCGTTTTTTTTTTTGTTTTTTTGTTATTGTTTTTATCGACAACGTATGATCTTATGTAACTCCCATCACACTTTAAAACAACTTTAAGAAGCTTGAAGATGTTTCACATAATATTCATTTCTTAGGCCATTCCATACTTCGCAGATTGAAGAGAATTTTGCAGTGAATTTGAGCAATATTGATCATTTTTTTTTTTTTTTTGCTTTAAACTCGTGATAACTTGTTTGATTTGCCTAAGGGCAATCCAAAGAAATCGAAGTGGAATACGGGATGAAATTAAAAAATAGCTATCTATTCAGATGGTACGATTTATCCATGTTTTCTAGTCACCTACTTAGAACAACGGAAAATTACTATTTCAATACGATTTCTTACCATAATATTTATAATCTGACTTTTTTAGTATAGATTTTATTTTTAGCCTAGATCACTATTACTTTTTTAGTTTCTGAATAAAATATCTTAAATACGTAATAAAAATATTTTCTTTGAATTCTTATTTAACGATATAGGAATTCTTTCACACGGATATTTAAAAACTCAAAGTTTTTCCTTGAAATTATATTTGTGCAGAAATGATCGTTATTATCGTAATGAGGGTTACGTGGTTACGGTTACTCCAATTATTGCGACATGTTAGAAATATAATTTTAATTACTATGAAACTTAAGAAATTATACGCTTTATTTTGATTGCGAGCTCCATCGAGGCAATGCGCGAGGGTTCTGAAGAAAGGAGAGAATAGTTTTTTAGATGCTTTGCGCTTGTCAATACCCGGATGATGAGAGCGAGCCAGTTATGTCACACACAGCCTCAACGGAGCCTTAGTTTACAAATTCATATTGATATATAAAGGCATTAACTTCAAAGTTACAGTTTAAAGAAGATTAAAATTTTAACTTTAAACCATAGAAAACGATCTATTTCGCAAAATTTTGTTACTTTGTTATATTTAATAATCTAAGAATTTTACATAGTTAATATATATATTTTTTTCTTTTACGATTTTTCATCTTTATTCGTAGATATATATTTTTCATTCACAATGCTCACTGAATTTGTAAGGCTGGGCCCGTAAATTTAAATATAATAAATGAATTATGATTTGCTTTTGCTTTACATTCAAGATAAGTAATTCGGTTTCAATATACTTTGTTTCAATATACTTCAATATACTTGCAATAATAAATCGAATGTCTGCTCCAGAGTACCTTGCGAAAATAAATCCTGGCATAATCCTCGAAAAATTCCTGACATGCTGATATACACAAATGACAGAAAATGGAATTTGTATCTCTGAAATCTTTTTTAATCCATGGATTTAAACAGAAATTTGATATAGTTATATGATTGTATTCACAAAATTATATATCAAATTCTATTTATTTAAATTATTTCGATTTTGACTTCTTGCATTTGACTTCTTGCCTGTGAAAATATCTACCGGTGGTCGATCAACTTGACTGATTTCATTCAAAATTTGATAAGAATCTGTATTTTAAATTCTAAGCACATGAACCAAGTTTTATTTGGCTAATTGATTATGTTTTGTAATTACCGTGTTCACTTATACTCAGACAGCCAAGCAGCCAAACTTCTTCTGAATATTTATTTTTTCCTGAATATATTCAGCAAATTTTGTTGTTATTCCGTTTACTAAATTCCGTCAGTCTAGGAAAGAAGTGTTTTTTGAGTTATCGCATTCGCAAACAGACAGATACAATTTCAAAAATGTGTTTTTCTTTTTCAGAGAGGTTTGAAATGTCGATATTCATCAAATTCTCGAGTTCAAATTTTATGACCATTACAACTTTTCTTTTTGAATTCTATGTATATGAGAAAGCAAAACGGTAAACTATATTTCATGGAATTTGTCTTTCATTCAAATGTGGCATTTTATAATATTCAGATTAAAATTACATTCAAATTTAGGTGCTTAGATTGATGAATATTTGGCTAAAAATGATATCAAGTGCTTCATAAACAAGTAATGGATTTTGACCATATTGGTGGTTATTTTTGAAGATATGAATTTTAAGAATATCATCAGACACAGTAAATTCTTCTTCTTGTAATAAATCATAAATTTTCAATTAATTTAATAGAATCATTTATTTCCGTATGCTATCACTGCAAAAAAAGAGTGAGTTTATCGCTCTATGAATGCGATAAACTGTATTACTATTATTCGTTTCAAAATACTTTTATTACTAAGCATTATGGAAAAGAGCAAAGAAAATAACACTTTAATTAATTTTATAATATTTTTAAACAGAAGTGAAAGTAGGGAGAATAATTTATTCACTCATACATCTAGGATGTCTTTAAATGAAATTCAAAATTAAGAAACCTAATTTAAATTACTTTATTTTAGTATGATTGATTTTTAAATCTTATACTTATCTATTTTCAAAACTACAATCGAAATCCTGTTTAATAATTTTCATAGATTCCAGTCTGAACATTATGTTTCAGATCCTCATGAATTTCGAGTCGGTAAATAATGCAGATAACATCAGATCCTTTCTCCTGAAAATAACCTCAGAACTGTGTAAGAGCGTGCCATTAGAGGGAGTGGATATTTATTACGGAACTCGAACAGGAAACCATTTGAACGGTGGAGCATTTGTTTGAATCCTCCACAAATGGAGAGTGGCAAACGCACCAAATGTTGAGATAGTTTAATTTGCTTCCCTTACATTTCGGAACCCTCCGGAGATCAAATTGGTAAGCATATGGTGGTGGAAGATAATATGGCGGACATGGAGTAATGATTTAGTCTTATACCGCTGAGAAATACGATTTGCATTCTTCAGTGCGTTCGAAATTATACGAAAGAGGGAAAGGCAGATTATTTAAGATGCCTGTTATCAGATGCAGTCATCGAGCCATAGTTACTCAGAATGACAGGCATAATTTTGAAGGAAAATTAGACATTGGAGTTGTTTCAAGTCATTAAGCTTAAAATATTAAGTTGTTTAAGAGTGTTACAATGATACAATTATGATATTAAATATGAAGCATCTTAAATATCAGCAATTACCGATAGTTATAGGAAGGTTTTTCAATATACTATGAAAGTTAAAAGATTTTCAATGAATTTATTATAATGACAACAAACAAAAATATGAAAAGTAAGACTCATATTGAAGTAAAAATTATGCTGATGATTATTATTTCCAATAAACTAATGACTCATCATTTTTTTTCCTAATGTGGTTGGTTCTATATTTCATGAACATGCGTTTAATTTATCTAGTTTACTAATGTATAAAATAAATTAATTCAAAATAAATTAATTTTAAAGAAGGATTTTTATTTCTATTTTTAGAAAAACCTGAAAAATAAAACAAATTAACCATGATGTCAATTCGTTATAACTGGAAAAATATATCTTTAAATCATTTTTAAGTAGCCCTTGAATAAATTTAAGCATATTTCGATTTATTAAATTGATAGGGATTACTAAAAAAAGAGATTAAAACGAATCTGGATTTTATCAATAACCAGGTTTGCGAGAGTAATTTCAATTTTTTTTTCTAAAAAATATTTAATATGAGACAATTTTCTTAATGATTAGCTTTATTTATTATTTGCGTTATTGATTTAAAATCGCTAACTTAATGCGTCAGTTAATCAATGAAAATGGGCCACATCTATTATGATAATCTCCGCTAATTCTACGTACTTATTTAATAATGCTGTTTAAAGCAATTAAATCAATTTTATCAACCAGATAGAAAAAGGATCTTGTTAAGTAATTTGGTTGTTTATTGATTATTTTGCCTTGAAGCTTAGAATATATTTTACAGATTATTTGCGATGCAGAACTTTTAAGAAAGTATTCATATTATTTATACAGAAACCGAAGGACAGAAAGTTGCGTGGGACACCAACAGTTCGTTCTAAATGGTTGCGATGGAGAAAAGTGGGAACTACTGTCTTCCCCTCTCCCCCACCCAACCTGTCATCCAATTTTTCTTCACTCCCCCAATTCCCTGTCACGGAATGTGGCTCGTGTAAGTGTCCATTCCATGTCACTGAGGCCCGCGGCCAATCAGGCAACTCTCAGGGGGCCACAATGACGAGCTACGCCTTTTCGTTTCCGAAGAGTGAAAAATAGTTTTCCAGACTACTTTTTGTTTTTGCGCCCAATTTTACTTTTATTGTTGGCTTTGTATTTTACTTTTATACTTTTTAAGGGGACTTTTCTACGAATCTGGGAGCAAAAATGGCGTGAAGTAGCAAGGGATTTCTTTAAGGATACGGATGTGCAAAAGTAAATTAAGGGTCAATTCTTTTTTATTTTCAGTCACAATTTTATCCACGGAGAGTATTTTTCTGTTTGATAAGAAGAGCTAAAGGGAGAGAACTTTAAAAGAACTAAACTTTTCATTAAAAATAAACTAATTCTTATTCAACTGAATTTTTATTTCTTTCAAAATACAGTGTTTTTATTCATTTTCCCTTGTTTCTTAAAACTATGCTATGAAAGTGAAATCTAACTGAGATAATCAATAGTTATTTAATAGTAATATTTCAGATATCGTATAAGAAAAAATAATTTATTAGATATAAATGTAGTATTGATTTATAAAATAAAATTACATTATATGTAATATTTTAGAAAATGCAAAAGCGCCAAATAAATTTTCATACGGAATTGAAATAGAAGAGGTGTGATTTTGAAGTGTCTGAAACATTATAATAGAAAGGAAGATGAATCGTATCTCCACCAGATAATATCTTGATCAGTTAAATTAAAATTTGTTATTCATACTGTATTTTGCAATAATAAATAAATAGTTAATCATGTAATATTTGTTAAACCCCTAGATTAATAAAATTAATTTTTGAAATAATAACTTATGAAATAGGTTTTATGGTTTTATTAGCTAAATGTGCTGGATGCCTTAGGTTCAAATCATTAATATACCGAGCCGACCTTACAGAAAAGTGCTCAAAACTCTAATAGAATGTATACGAATACTTCCATTTCAGTCATATAAAAGTTTTTCATCAATATGTTTTAAATTTTTCTTTTATTATTTGATGTTTGATTATGTCTTCAAAATAAAAATTTAAAACATTTATTATTTACGGATTTAAAATTTTTAATGAAATATTTGACAAGGTTTACATTTTCATTTTATTTTAAACGGTGGGAAAAGTATTGCTCAATAAGTTCTATAGTCTTAAACAAAATTGGGGCATAAATAAAATCAGCGAATTAATTTTTTTCTCCTTGAAATGACAGATTTTGAATGTGAAATGAAGTTTCTACAGCTTTTCTACATGTACGTTCACTGTTTTAGAAATTGTTTAGTAAAATTGAATAAAAAATATATTAATATTAAAGTAATCGGACTTATTTTTAAGCATTGAACAATTAGAAAAAAATCCATTTAATCATTTTCTGAAGTGATTCACTGAAAAATTATTTTCTTGCTAAAATTATAATTGTGAGTTATTTCGAATAATTCCACAATAGCCAACCAATGCCGATTTTGAAAAGTATCGATAATTAATCATTCCTAATTTGGATACAGTTTTCAATCTTTCAGTGTAAATGGTGGATCTTAGTACAAAAGATTATTGTCCAAAGAAATGAATACAAGGCCATTCTATAAAAAAAGGATTTAATTATGATAATTTAGAAACCTTTCAGTTTTGTGGAAAGTCCACATGCAGAAATTGCTATTAATTGAAATTTTATATTGTTCCATTATGCCAATCAAATCGAAATTTCTTTGATAAAAGTGATATAAAATTTGCTTCTCATTAATTGCGAATAAATATTTCTGTCCAAGTCTGCGATACAGAACAACACCGTGGATATTTAAAGTTCCATATTTTTGTGTTAAATTGCCAAATATTAAAATTTTTATCAAAGTATTAAGCAAAAATCTTTCTCTCCTATAATTTACAATGTTTTCGTTTTTCAGGTTGCTTTCATATAAAATTTAATTCATTACAAATACACAAAATGCGATGACTATGTGAATGACACAGGAAATGAAACAATATAGGAAAATAAGAATTAAAATATATTTTAAAATCTCATTTCTGGTGGAAGGATCTCTTTATGCCCAGAATTATGGTTTTAAGAATAATAGTTTCTAAACACCTTACGAAAAGGCCATGCATTTATTTCAAAATGGAAAATAATCAACTTTCTATGTGACACAATTAAAAGTCATTCTTCCTATGAAAAATGTAATGAATTGAATATTAAGTTTCATTGTCAGAATTATGTTTCAAAATCAGAATTAATAAAATTTATATTATTTAAATATGTGAAATTCAACAAAATGGAAAAATTGTTTTAATGCCAAAGAAATACAAAACAATATTTTATAATCACTTAAAGAAACTATGCCTTCTAGTATCTAATTAACTGAAAGTTAAAAATTATAGCACATAGTATGAAAATTGTTTATCATAATTCTAGTTAACTAAAATTTTATTATTCAAGGTTTCGTTTGAAAGCGGTTATACATCAGAGTTCGTAATTACAAGAGGCATTCTCTGTAAGCAGACCGCTTTTACACTCAGAGGGTGAAGTCTCATCTCATGTGGAGGCAGTCCTAAGGGATAGTTCTGGTTTCGGACTAAAAGAATGGGTGTTTTCCTCCTCCAAACTGCCTTCTTTTTTCAAACTTTCGCAAACGTAAAGAAAGAAGAAGAGACATATTTAGCCTTTTCTTTCCGAATTGTTTCAAAGCAAAAAGAACAAAAAGACATTGGCCGATTTGCAGTATTTTCTTATTTTTACTTTATATATATATATATATATATATATATATATATATATATATATCGAAGGTATGTTATTTTACTTGAAATTCTCTAAGCAAAGACATGCTACTTCAACAGAAAACGAAATCAATAAAAAATGTAACAGAAACAATATCTGCCTCTGGAAAAGTTAAATCGCTTTCCTATTAACGGAAGTACATTATCTACAAAACATTTTGCATATTTTATTTGTGTTTCATCTAATTGTGGCTTTTTAAATTGATTGGAGCAGTATTCTTATAAATAAAGGCATTCAAAGTTTAATAACTTCATAAAAAATGTTAAACTGAAAATTTTGTCAATAGAAAATGTAATTGACAATTTTTTTCTCAATTAATCTGACTAATTGAGAATAATATTAGCACATAAATCATGCAGATTTATAAACTTGAATAAGTTGAAGGTTTTAATACATTGAGAAAATCTTCGGAAAAATTTTAAAACACTTTTCCCATCAGCAATTTTATAAATGGAGATGTATATGTAGCAAGCATATCCATCTAATATCATTGATGTAATCAACAAAACTGTCTTTAAAGCATTCTTTATTTTCTCAAATTTGGATGATAAGTGGCCGAAATTTAACATTCCAACCAGACCACCCAGCATTTTAAAAAACGTTTCAATCTTATTTCTCGATTCCGATCTTTTCATTACTATCTACTTTGAACATGGGAAACATGCAATCTTTCACCACCACCACCGTCATTGTTAATTTGGTTGTCTTGTTATTTTTTTATATATTTTTTTTCCAATTTTTAGGTTGGCTTGAAAGATTCTTAGATTTATCATGTTTACATCAATATTAAAAGAACTCATTGTGTATCATTACCTTACAATGTAACTGATATGACTCACAAGTGGCGGAAAGCAAACGCACATCGGGGTGTTATTTTTGGATAGAAAAATAGTTAATTAGATATCTCATAGGTATAATTTTCAAACATCTGGTATTTAATAATACTGAGATAATTTTGAAAAGGGAAATTAACTATTTAGAAAAGGAGAAATTAATTATTTAGCAAATTTTGAAAAATCATAATTGTTTTGTACAGAAAAAAAAAACTCAATAAGGAGGACAATAATAAGATAATAAGGAAGTTGATACTTACAATTGTATTTTTTATATTTTTAATTTATATTCATTCAGTTTTGATCCTTTTATTCCTGAGATCATTCGCTCATTTATTTCCTTGGAACTTTCACAGAGATTTAAAAAAAAAAATAATTTACCCCTCAAAACAGCAATGACATTCCGTGTTCTTAAAGAGATCGTATACAAAAGGATTGACTGGTAGTTATTCCAGCAAATGTATGGTCAGGTATCTTTTCAGATTTCTCTACGAACCACTTTACTGATCCCCCTAGCCCATTTGGGTAAACGTATCTAATGACGTGTCTGATAATCAACCAATCAAAATTAATAAAAGGAATATACCATTGATGTCACGTCTTGGGTGCTGATTATAATTTAATTCAACAGGTATTTGATTTTAGTTTTTATTAAGTTAGAAAATTTTTTAAAAAATCACGATTTAATGTGTACAAATATGTAGTTTGTGATCTCATATAAACGGAAGGTGCTGCTGGATAAAAAAATAAATCTACAGAAATCTAAAAACATATTATTTAAAATCAGATAAATTAATTCAAATTAAAATATTATAGCTAATTTATACTGGCTCTCAATATGGAGATCTTACAGATTATGTTACACATGCGGATTCATGAGTTCCGAAAATGCTGCAGATCTTTGCTACTATAAGAAGACAGTCTTAAAAGTTGGTTGGTAATGATTTTCAGCTCAAGATCCTAAATTGGCTAAATTGCACCAAACGCATGTTAAAATATAAAACCAATGATATTATTATATCTTTTAATATAATGAGATCAGTAGTACTTATAAGAAGCGATTAAAAAGTGCGTGAGAGATGTAATAAATCAAAAAGAGAAAAAAGAAAACAAACGTAAGAAACATTAAAGGCAAATAAAAAAGAGAATGGTTTTTAAAAAATTACAAAATATTTGAGTGATATTTTTTATTTACTAAATCTTGTAAGGTTAGAGATAATGAATGGAAACAATGATCACGATGACATTTAGAAGGACAATTAATTGAAATATTGTGCAACATAGTAGCATGACACATTGAACCTATTAGTGCCCCTCAAAATGAAATGGTTGTGGGTAAGTTTGGTATACAGAGGCAAGTCATTTTGACTCGAACTTGCGTGTAGGAAGAGTAGGCTATAAATTAATGCAGTGATTCTCAACCTGTGGGGCGCGCCCCCCTAGGGGAACGCGATCACACTAGAAGGGGGGCGCGAGAATATACAAGAAAAAATATTATTTTAAAAAAATTGATTAATTGACTGAAAGGAAAGCACACATATACATAGAAAACAAAATACATTTCGACATATTTAATAACATATTGAAGTAAAACAACTTACTTAATCAAAACAAACTAAATTAAAAACAAATTTAATAATTATTAGTGACTTCCTTGGGCCTGTCTTGCAGAGCAACGTTTTTCGAACCAAGGCTAAATATTAGAAATAGCCAGTCTCAGTTTTCGAATATGTCGACCAAGTACCTCAATTTTATCACAAATAAACTATCTCAAAAATTCTCGGCCTCCTGTCAGCTTTCTTCTTCTAGGAAATGGCGATTTCTTCTCTTAATTCACAAACACAATTCAAAAATTTCCCACGTGATGACCATCTTGCCTCGCAATAAAATAGTAACGCTGAATGTACTGAATCCATGTCTTCACAAAGTGCGGAAAAGATTCTTGATTTCAGGGGTCTCATTTTTATAGAATTTACTACGGTGACAACTGTAGTTAACACAATATTCAAACCAGGACTCATTTCTTTCGAAGCCAAAGTTTCTCTGTGGATCATGCAATGTGTGCACTGAGGCGATTTTTGTTTTAAAAGTTCTTGTATGCATATCTTGTAATCTTTCGGACATTGAACGAGCACCATCGGTGCATATTCCGACGCGATTTTTCCATTCTATGATTACGTCGTTCATAAAATTATTTAAAATAGCAAATAATGCGAGTGCTGATGTTTTGAATTCTATTGGTTTGCAGAAAAGTAGATCTACTACTGACATATTACCACAAATTCGAACATGGCAACTAAAAGAGCATCTTTATTACTATCTGTTGCTTCGTCAAATTGCACTGAAAACAATTTGTCACGCAACTTCGAGAAAAGCTGACACTGTACATCTTCAGCTATATCGCCAATTCGACTGGCAACAGTCTAATTTGAAAGAGGTATGGACTTCAATTTTTTTGAAATATTATCTCCAAACATAGTTTCTACAATCTCAATTGCTGCTGGCAAAAGAAGCTCTTCAACAATGATGTGAGGTTTTTTACATCTGGATATTTTATATGAACTTTGTAAGATGCAATTAAGGCTTTTTTAATTGACAGACAAAGTTCCTTTAAAAAATGATTTTTGCTTGTTATATGATTTTAATTTTAATACGAAGAATTCTCTGGGTTTGTTGACGTACTCACTATGAAGAGTTTCAGAACGTCGTTTAAGTTTATTAGGTTTCATGCTGTCGGCGGCCAACAATTTTGAGCAAATGATACACAGGGGTCTTTCTCCTTCATTTACTTCACTACTGGTAAACCCCAAATTTAAGTACTCTTGAGAATATTTCCTTGATTTTATTTTCGAAACCACGCTCGTCTGTGAACTTGTTGATGCTTGACTATCGTCTAATTCTCGCTTATTTCGGCTTTAAAATATATTCATGAGTTTGAATAAATCTGCTGCCGTGAATAATTTATATGGTGGATTGTAATTAACACGAAAGCATATATAACATATAAATTCACAATTGATTCGATAGCGATAAAAGGATCGATTCGAATGAGACTGGCTGGAATTGAAACTTGCGTATCGAATATTTTTCTTCTTATGAGAAAACATTTACTCCACGCATGCTCGAGACGGCCTCGGTCGAGTGGATTCCCTTGCACAAACATTCCTAATTTTTTCACTTTTGTTTTGTCATGCTTCTGTTTTATTTCTTTTATTATTCTAAAAAATGTATTTCCAGTTTCTAAATTTAGCTAACTCCATTTAGGTTAACTTTCATTAAAGAATTTATTTACTTTCATATTCTTTTAACGTTATCTGCCTGTTTGGCTTTCATTTCAAATATAATATTTAAATCCAAAATGCAAGATGTGGTTTCTTGCCAACGTTGGCTCGCTTTTACTCTTGTTTTGGCAGTTAGTTAAAAATAATTTAAAAACCGAATCCAAAATGCTTAATATACATTATTGTTGTATACATTTTATTGTAATCAGCTAACTATGGGCGGCGCGATGAAAATTATGATTGAAAACTGGGCCACGAATACTGAAATGTTGAGAAACGCTGAACTAATGGAAGATTTCACTGAATGTAATTTATTAAGCATTTGCATGTTCCATCTTTCCAATTAATTAGAGAAAATGCAGCAAACATAGGACTTCTTAATATCATAATAAGGAGATCCTTGTAATCCCTTGTAATCATAAAAGTGATTAAAGTGGTCGCTGTTTCTGGTCAGCGATAACAGCCAGTGATAAATTCCAATCTTCACTGTATATCTCAATGGCTGCAGCTAGACGGAATTGTTAACAAAAGATTCCAAACAAGATTCACTGGCAATCTTAGACTGGCCCAATGGTTTGATTCACCTATTCGTTACAAGTGAAATGAAAACCAACACCTTATAAGTCTCAATTACAGTCATTATAAATGAAAGATAACATATTTGGGATATTAAAGTAGTTTCTGAACACATTTGAATAATCAGCTAATCACTAATATGAGTAAAATCTATCTCTCATTGATTACTATATTTTGAAACGTTTCCAGCTATCGTTCAGAGTGCATTTGATGCACGTATTTAATACATTTGATGTATGCATTTAATACATTTGATGTATGCATTTAATACATTTGATGCATATATTTAATTTGCCAATGAAATGTTTAATAGAGATTTATTGAATTCATGCACTGCTTGCTGCTTAATCCCTTCAAGTGCAACTTCAAGTCGCTTGCGTTATCCAAAAGCAAAAAATGTGGATAATAAGTGAAAAATAAATAATTAAAAATAAATAAGATATACAGCTGATTGGTGGTACTGTCGCATAAACAGTAGAATCGAATTTCGAATAAAAAAAATTCTTTTCCTGACCATTTTATTCCAAAGCGCAATTCTTGAAATGGCAAGCAAAAGCGGACAGAATTATAAATTCAAGCAATATAAATAAATATGTAATCACAGTGGAAGAAAAGTAAAGAAAAAAACCGTAAGAGTTACCAAATTAATTTGCGAAACGCATTTTAATGACCTGACTTCCTGGAAAATTTCTCGGTGCTCATTAACTTAATTTTATGATGTTAATTCTATCAAAAATCTCATTTTAGCTTAGTCTCAAATCTCATTTAGCTTTAGTCCTTACCAATTTTAAAGATACATATGTATAATTGCTAATTAATATGAAGACATTTTTCATTCTAATAGATGTTGCTGGGTAATATTATAGATTTATTTTTAAATGGAAATAAAACTATTATTAATTTTAAGACATGTTTCATTCTAATAGATGATGCTGGAGATACTATATATTTATTTTATAAAAGAAAATAAAAAGCATTTTTTTATGTAAGAAAAAAAATTGTCTTATGGAAAGGAGAAAATATAATATTTCTTGTATAGTTAATCATCATTTACTTCAACTTGCGGAAAAAAAAATTCCGTATATTAATTGCAAATGTTTTAATACTTGGAACTGAAATTACCGACTTTCACAGAATTCGGGCTTCACAATGAATTTAGGCCAGGTGTTCTTAATAAAAAATAACTATTTAGTCCTCACATTGATTTGATGCAGAAATTTGTCAAGTGACTGAAGAAAAATAGCTTTGAAAATTTCTTTTGAGTGCAGATTAAACAAAATGGCAAAATAATGCTAAATGTAGCTTAAAAACTGGATGGTAATTCAAATTATGAATATTTTTTTATGTAAACTTGTTGAATGTGAGAAAAAAATAATCAGAAAATTTGTCTATCTTTGAAACATGGTTCCAACCGAAAAAAATGATTTTAAAAAAATCATATTAAATATAATTTTTTAATATCTGCTAAGATGACAAACTTTATAAGTCACTTTTCCAAAAAAAAAGGGGAGGGGTTACAAGTGCCATTCGTTAATATTAAGAAGTTCGCAAAGTTTCATTAATAACATTAATAATATGTGATTTAGTAACCCATTCAGAATAGTGATTTTTCGTGTTATCAGTAAATAAATTAAAATTATTTTCACGTTGATGTTTTTCAGAAAATTATTTATAACATTTTACAAT
>JAPMOR010056454.1:0-12544 GCA_026543865.1 Argiope aurantia | reverse complement strand
AAAAAAAAAAAAAAAAAAAAAAAAAAAAAGAGTTTTTGGCTGGCTAAAATAAATGATAGGAATCATATTAATAATTTTAAAAACAGCTGCTGGTTAATTCTCAGGAGAAAAAAAAAACATTTTCAATAAGAAAATGTTGATAATTACTGAAATTCCTTCAAATCTGAAACATATTACTTCATTTTCTAGCTTATTTCACTGTCACATTTAACTATACATAATCCAATGTACCGCAAACGCCATTTAAATGCAACATCTAAACGTGCTACATTAAAACGCTTAATTCTCAAAAATAGTATAATGAGCTTAAATTTTATTCGCAAGTAATGTAGTAGCAAATTTCTGCCTATTTTCTTAAAAGCACTGCCAATGATTTATTACTAATTTTCAATTTGTCTTAAATCTATGCACGAAAGAAAGCTAAAAATAAAATATATTACTTTATATTTTATTCGTTCTTTTGTTTTTTTCGCCCCTGAATTTCTTGCCAAAAGTATAGATTTATATAGAATGGACCTTTATCGTAATCAAAATCGAAATTATAATGGTAAATATTTAAATATCAGGCCTTAAGATAAAAACTAATTTCACAACTATGTAAGCATGGTTTCTAAAGTCACTTTTTTTTAAAACATTAAGGGGTTACACTTAGAAACAATTTTTTTTTAAATATTGCATCTAAACATACTTTGAACTACAAAATTTCATTAAATAAGATAGGCAATTGTACAAAAAATTGCAAAAATTATCTTTTGTACAAAAATTGCAAAAATTAAATTCAAGAGTGAATTAATTTCAAGAGAATCATAATTTCAAGAGTGAATTAGTATATATTTATTCTTATTTTCATCTATACAAAATTTCACATTTCTATCTAGAACATTTGTAGGGATATTCTTAGTTTTAAATTTCGAAAGACTGGCCACAAATGTGGAAGAAAGCGTTTATTTCGGAAAGCAATTAGTACATCATCAAATCATTATGGCTTTAAAAAAATTTGATAATAATAACGTTGTTCATTTTCACTCTTCGGCAGTTGCACTATCGTCTTTATAAAGAATGGAAGAGAAACTGGGGGAACTGAACATTTAAACCATCTCAGAGACTTACTGGAATACTCAGCAAGAAAAACATTGTTTTTGTTGCAATGCAAAATCAAAACTTTTTTTTTTTCTGAAAAATGTTATTTGGAGAGACGAATGTTGCTTTCATCTAGATAGAAACATTAATTTGAAAAAATTTCACGTTTGGAAATGTGAAGACAATTCTTCGTGCAAGAAATTCATCATCACTCGCAGTTTTCTGTTCATATGTTACAACTGCCGTTTTCAGAAGTCCTTGAGTTGGTCTCATTTTCTACAAAAGTATATTGTATGGTAACGATATATTCAGTTAATTTTTATTGTGATTATATCTGAACTAAGAAATGAATTAACTTTATCTATGGATATTTGATAAATCTTTGCTGACTAACTCAAAAAGCCAGTCCTCATGTAACATGAACTCAATCACATATGTTCAAGCATTATTAAGTTAATGTAATTCTGCATAGGTGTTGAAGGTGTTAATTTGGAACCAATTTTTAAGCACTTTAATTAATAGAATATCATTCTATTTTTTTTAAAAAAATGTAATGAAAGTTAATAATTGTTATATGTTTTATCAAAGGAAAGATAGAATTTCATCCGCTTAAAATTGAACATGTTATATCCTTTGAGAGTAAATTTTATTGACCACAGTTTAGTACATATTATAGTATAATTTTATTCAAATACTTTAAAGATAAGGTTAGGTTATTCTTTTTTTTTGGGGGGGGGAGGGGAGATCCTCCAAAAAAAGGCTTAAATTGGAATCAAAATTATTTCCTGAATTTGAAGAGGTCTATCGTAGCTCTCAGAAAACAGTTATAAACATTATCATTAATTGAAATTGGAAAAGACTAAAGCAAAAAGATAATAATTGATATAAAAAGCCACCAATCAATAGAAAATTAAGGCTGTATTCTTTTATATCTTGAAGAACAAACGAATAAAAAAGGAAATGATATCGTTCATAAAATATCAAACTTGAGTTCAGATTTTATATGCTGATATGAGCTTGAAAATCAAAATCTATTTTCCATTATTGAGCTTAAAAAAAATTAGTGATGTTATTTGTGGAATCATTTTCTTTAATTGATCCGATGAAACAATTTTAATAAGCTATATTTTTTTCTACATTAAAGCGTATTTCTCAGAGTGTTTATTACATTTTTAAAAGTAAATAAACTACAAAAAATTTACTGACTTTCTTTTATTGAAATTATTTTTCTGTCAGATTTCATTAAAATCTATTTTAGTGATTCAAATATGACAAACTTCCCTTATTTCTACTATTTTGAAAATACTCTATTAAAGTAAGCAATATCAAACTAATTTTTTTTCTTAACCAATAAATATAATTACGAAGGAAACAAAATCTATAAAATGATGTGGAACGCACTAATCATTCTATTTACTGGCCAATTACATTAGATTTTTTTGTTGTTGTTGTTAATTGATATAGTTGTATCACCAAAGCCTGAATTTGAAGTCAAAACTTATGTCTTTGAAAATTTTAGAGATCTTTTATACTGGCGAACTGCTGGTCACCAAAGGCGGCTAGTTTCTTAATAAAGATATTGCTAAGTGAACTATTGTAATATATACATTTACATACATTTTTTCCCCTTTTATGAGTATAGATAATAGCGATTTTCAAGAAAATTCATTCAGAAATATGAGATTGTTTAAATATTAGTAAATAAAACAGCTATAAATTCTCTTATATCTTACTTCTTTTTAAATGCATTTAATTCCGCTATTTATTTTTCTGATAAAAACAGTCTTACTTTTCTATTAATAATAGAATTAATTATCATTTATTAAAAGATATATGAATAAGATAAATGTATGTACAAGATCTCATAAATTCAAGATGAAATAAAATTTTTACAAAAATTCTCACTATTCCCTTATCACCAATTAGCCCGACCGGAAATGCAGCTATGCAAAACTAAACCCGCAAAACTAAACGTCACCCCTCTAGATGCGCGCCAAGTTTTCTTGTCAAAGGTCCGAATCCCAATAAACCTACAATGCAACAGGGGTAGGGAATAATTTATGGAGCGCAAATGTTCTATTCCCCCTGCATCAACTGCCACAAAACAGGTCACGCCGCTTCGTTGAGAGGTTGCGAGATGTTCCCCAAACCAAAACCAGTTACGCCCACCATCCCCCGCCCCAGCAATGCCAGCTCAAATTACAACAGCGCCTATAGATCTAAGAGAAGCTTCGCAGATGTTACTTCAAATAAATCGGCTCCAACCCAGCAACCAGCGCAGCAAACTTATAACTTTGATGATTTCCAACAGATGGCGCCACTCCTCACCAAAACAAACACCGGCTAAGAAAATCTAGACTTTTAACTAACTGATTGAGTTACTCCAAGAACTGATTAATCTGAGAAAAGCCCTGATCGTAAACTCAGCTTTGTAAAAAATTTTTAAATCAATAGTCCTGAGCAAATAGTCGAAACTGTTCTTGAAGCAGCTATGCCTACAATTAATAATTAGTTTTTCACCTAGTCTAATGATTGTGTTCTGAAATGCCAATGGCATTAAAATTCGGATAATATAGCTCCGTGACTTTATAAACAAGCACAACCCCGATGTTATCTTACTGCAAGAAACCACCTGAGACCTCCTGAAACTATTAAAATAGCCAACTACAACTCTTACTTAAACTATAGATCCACCCAAGACGTACACAAAGCAAGCGGTGGCACGACCATAGTAATTAAAAATTCACACTACTAGAGGTAATATTTTAAAGTCATTTGCGAACTGCACCTGACTAGAAATCATCGCCCCACCCGCTACGGAAATTACACTGCATCCTTCATATACCTAGCAATAACACAAAAATTTCTACATCCATACTCGGTCCCTGAACTAAGCTCAGACCACAACATAGTTTTTAAAAAAATTTTACTTCACCTTTAAAACCCCCAAGCACAGCAATAAATTAAAAACAAACAAGACTAAATTTAACACAAACATGCTCTACAACACCGACCTAAATATTAATGTTAATTCAACAGACGACCTAGATACTCTAGTCACAAATTTTACAAACTCAATCACTACAACCTTTCTCGCGAACTCCAAAGAAATAGACCCCACCACCCAATATGTAAACAACGAACTAAAAATATTGTTAAATAGAAGAAATAACGTCATAAATGGCAAAGAACTAGAGACCCATCTGATAAAAAAACAGATTAAATAGAGAGATAGGAAAAAACCAGAAAACGAGTGTCGCAAGACAACTGGAAAAACAAACTATTAGTACTTCAATCCAACGATAATTCACTCTGAAACACAGCAAAACACATGAGGAAAACACACACAAAAATGGCCATGCCAGTACTGCCATTTCAAACGCTGATAAAGCCGAAACTTTAACTGATAGCTTGGAGCAACAACTCAACTTGAATAACATGCATGTCACTGACACAAAAAACAAAGTAAACAATACTCTAGAAAATTTTCAAAACTTCAATCGACTCCGAAATAGAGCCACCAGCCCCTATGGAATTTTTCCTGTGCTTAAATAAATTAAATGTAAAAAAGCCTCCAGGGATAGACAGTGTATCAAATAAAATTATCAAAATTATCCCACTCACCCAATTCAAACTCTAATTAATAATCACACTCTTTCAAATTTAAATTCTTCCCCTTATCTTGGAAAACTTCGGTCGTGATTTCTATTTTAAAGCCTATGAAAGAAGCCTGTAAATTCTATGACACAGCTACAGACCAATATCACTCCTTAACAAATTTCATCAAAATAACAGAACAATTTTTACTACAAAAACCTAATAAAAACGTGCTCAATAATAACATTCTAATCCCCATGCAATTCGGCTTTACCCTCAAATTGTCTACCACCCACCAACTCCTTAGAGACGTTGAATATGTCACCGCAGGCTTCGAAAATAGAGAAAACATGGGAGCAACTTTCCTCGATATTCAAAAAGCATTCGATAGAGTGTGGGTAGATTATAAATTAATCTCTTACAAAACTCCTGCTCCTCTAGTAAAATTAATTCCCTCCTTCCTTTTTAACAAAAATTTCACAGTAAGCGTTAACGCCCCATTCTCCAAACTTCGCTTCGTAAAAGCAGGTGTACCGCAAGGAGCTAAATTATTTCCCACCTTATACTCAATATTTATTAATAACATACCTCAGAAATGCAATACCAAATTATGCATTTTCGCAGATGACACAGCTATACTGGCCAAAAACCGAAACATAAATTTCATCACTCACGCCTTAAACAAACACATCCAAGAACTAGAAAGCTGATTCTCCAAGTGGAGAATCGCAATGAATGCCTCAAAAACAATAACAGGGCTTTTTTGCAAAGAAAAGGAAAACTACCCAAAACCTAATTAAAATTAATAAAGTTGAAATCCCATGATCTCAGGAAGCTAAATACCTCGGTGTAATATTAGATAAAACCTAACTTGGAATCCACATCTTAACTATGTTAAACAAAAATTCCGAGATAACGCCCGTAAATTATATCCTCTAATTGCTCGGAATTCAGAAATGTCTAGGGAAAATAATTTGCTTATTTATACAGCCATGTTAAGACCAGTCCTAACATATGCTTGATCAGTTTCGGCATACGCAGCAAAATCCAACATAAATATGATAATATCAACATAAATATCATGCCAAAATATAATCCTTAGACAAATAACAAAAGCGAGATGATTCATAAGAAAAGACGATATACGACTTGCCCTTAATAACTCTTCAATAAAAGATTTCATTAAAAGCATTGCAAAAGAATCTTCATTTTCTATTATTCCATGTTGTTCGGCCGTACAATTCTTATTCTCCAAAAGCCATATAAATAGTTCTTTTTCTTTTTTTTTGCAAATATTGAATTATTAACTTCATATGAATATGAAATTAATTACTTAGAATAATTAGAAATTAATTAGAGAAATATTGTATATCTCCTCTCCATCGCTGATATCTTGTCCCGTGACAGAAAATTCCAGAAAATGCTTATGCTTAAACGTTTTCACAATTTCACAACGCAATATTCTGGTTAAAATATTCATTGTTTGAAAACTCTTGTGATTTTTGTCACTCAATACTTGTACTTTCCTGTAATTTATACATACAAAATGTATTGTCTAATCTTCAAAAAATTCAGCATCAAGTTTTGTTAAAGTTTTGTTTTAAACATCCCTAATTTCCATAAAACTATTTCTGATAAAAAAAAATATTTGCCTGTGAATTCGATAACATGATACAAGTTAAGAAATAAAATTTGGAATGCTGAATTTAAATTAAAATTGTAGACTTTATTTTATCAAATATAGGCTGACATTCTTCAAAGAGAGTCTGAAAATCATGGAAAATATTTAAACTTTTTGCTTTTCTCCCCTTCAGAATACGTAGATATTTCATGGTTTTTCAGTATTTCCTGCTTAATAGCTTTGAAAATGACAACATAATGACTTTTAGTTTCAGTTATTATCTAAAATCAATTATCTGAGCTGTAATCTTTGACTAATATTTACCAAAATTGCTCATTTCAAAGATCTTAGCAAACCAATTTACTTTTGTTTTTGAACAATAAATGAATTAAAAACAATGCCTTTGAGAATTGTTAGATAAAGCTGAAAATTAAAACAGTACAATTAATAAAATTAATTTAGTTATATTTACCCTCCTTTCCGAAGAAATGTATGGACCATTTTGGGATGAACCTTGTTGTTTTAAACTTGTTCAGATAACGAAAACCTTACTTCAGCGAAACTAATGTATATTTGACCTACTTTCATTATTGTTCTTCGACGGAATCTGTTTCCTGAATCTGGTACCGAAGCTGAGATCTTATAAATTTACAACAGCTCCAAAAATTGTACAAAAATAAAATTGTTATGTGCATTCTCCTTTTTATGCCCTATCTTATATTTTATAAATTTACATAGCATATTACATCATTTTTTTAATTTTTCAACACTTTAGAATTTCAGCCCAGTTGATAAGGACATTTTATATTTTCTGTTCTGGTGTATTTTTTGGATAAGTCCATAGAAATATCTGGTTTAGTTTAGTTTAGTTTAGTTTAGTTGTATTAACGTCCCGTTTGAAGCAACACTTGGGCTATTTTGGGACGGACCTCGTAATTTTGAACCGCGGTCAGATGACGAGGACGACACCTGAGCTGGCACCCCCCTCTCCACACCACACCACACCAGCGGGAGGACGTTTGGTCAGGACGGATTTAACGTGCAACTGACCCCCTTACACGACGGTTCTTCGGTGGAATCGGGTCTCGAACCTGAAACCCACCGGTTCCGAAGCCGAGACCTTACCACCAGGCCACCGCGGCCCCAGAAATATCTGGTACTTAGTTTGAATTGGTGTAATTTTTCCTCATTGAAGTTGAATATTTTTTTCTTCTCACTTTACGATGGTGCTGGTGTATATATATATATATATTGAAGATTTATTCATCGGCGTGCTAACCTAGGCGTTATAAACTGACCTACCAATATGTTCACGAAGAATATAATTTGCAACTTAATATTTCTCTTAACTGGTTTTTGTCTGATACTTGCTTTATTTCTTTTTCACTTACAATATGTATATGAAAGATTAATACTAGTGGACCTTTTAGAATTTTCTCTGCCTACTTTTTCTTCCACTTCCTATTACTTTTCTTTGGTTTTTCTCTTTTTCCTTTCTTTTCCATTTAGCAGAGGAAAACGATGTAATTTTTTAAAATTAGTTTCTTTATATGGATTCTTTAATCGGATGGCGTAGTGGTAAGGTCTCGACTTTTGAGATACATGCTTGAAGTTTCGATACTCGCTTCCGTAAAAAATCCGACTTATATGTGAACGTGATTAATGCTAACTCATATATCGTAGGCCATATATCCTCATTCTAGTGGGGTTTGAAAGTTGGAAAAGAAAGCACTGGCCCAATTGTCTTCCTCGTTATCTCACCATAGTTCTAATTTCTGAGATCCGTTTCACAATAACCTCCATTATGTTTAGAAATGGCGCATTAATATAGCTAATCTAAACAAAATATCAAATATATAAATAAGGCATTTCAGTTATTTCATACGAATGTGTGGGATTTTTAAATAAATTTAATTAAATACTAATTACACTCAATGAGTAATTATTCTTTTTAGATTAAGATTAATTCATATCTACGAGTAAAAGTCTGTAATTTACTTTTCGAATTAATTTTCTAGTTATCCTCAACATGGATAGTGATTTTATACTTTTTCATTTAGAATTATTTAAAGGGGGGGGGGGAAACAAAACAAGGTATACAGTTTTCGCTTATGCCGTGGTCTGTTGAGCTTCCTTCCTCTCTCTCTCTCTTTTATTTCAAATCTGTTTGATCAGATTGCACTTCAGGTTACAATGAAATTCCGAAGAAAAGTAGATTTATAATATGTTTACTGGAAATAGTATTCGAAAATTATTTTTTGCTCGATTAACTAGAAACCTGCAACTATTCTAGAACCACTATAGGAAAATCGCAAAATTTCTTTCTTTATTTAAAATATTCTTGAGCAGTATGTACGTACGTATGGGTTTATGGTAATCTATTTTTCACATACTGCTCAAGAATATTTTAAATAAAGAAAGAAATTTTGCGATTTTCCTATAGTGGTTCTAGAATATTTGCAGGTTTCTAGTTAATCGAGCAAAAAATAATTTTCGAATACTATTTCCAGTAAACATATTATAAATCTACTTTTACGTATGGGTTTATGGTAATCTATTTTTCACTTAATAGGAAAAAACTACATGAAGTGCAATGAAGAATAATAAAAATTTACTAGCCAATAATTTACTTGAAGGTCAGGCATACAAAGTTGAGACGTCTTTCCACAAGAACCGGTGATCCCAAAAATACCGAACGGGATGTTGCATCCGCACAGAAACAAAAGGAGGGAAGAAAATAATTACTACTTCGCTGCTAGAAAAAGTATGTTTTGATCATAAATTTTTTTCCCCCTGGAAATCACCTGTACTGCTGGTTTCTACTGCACCGTTATAGAGGCCTCTAAATAAAGCATATGTTGCTTTTGCAATACCATGTTCATATGTTATTTGTGCTTGGTTTTATGTTCACGACTTTTTTGCCATTTATCGAGCTGTTATTCTGAATTACGATTAACAATCCGTTAAAGAAATTTCATACTGAAATGGAACTAGATGAAGAAAAGAGGATTATCAAAATTATTAAATACCCATAGTCAAAACGAATTCGAATTAGAAATGTTTCTTTATATATATAGATTAATATAACAATATTATTTAACGAGGTATAATCACTTCTCATCGAGTGTATGACGTAATAATGGTTAAGGAGTGTCGTTTGGGATTTCTAATTAATTCGAAGATGAGAAGTGAATGAGACCCAAATTTACTCTAAATATATGATTAAATAATTTTTCCACTCTTTGATTTTGAATGGGGATTTGAAAACAGGCTAATGACTATATTTTGTGCTCCTGACCTGATCACTGATGGAATGGAAAGATCCATTAACAATAGCTTCAAAATTGAATACTCTTGCATCTTCAAAATATAATTTTTATTTTTATTTTGTTAACTAATAATTCAGATCATCTAAAATATCATTAAATCTTTTTCTGAAGTATTTTATAAAATTTCTGTATTCTCTCATTTCAAGTAAAGAAAATTCTTACTCAGTGAATTCGATAAGAATTCTACTGGGAATATACAACGCGGGAAAGATTTTGACAAAATGAAATATATTTTTAACATCAATAGATATTTTTTATAAAGACGTAATCTTTTTTGAAATTTTAATTTTGAATTTTTTTTTGTTAATTCCTTATAAACTAAAAATATAAATGGTTTCACTTTTTTTTTTTTTTTTTTTTTTTTTACCAATTTGGTATTTTTGATGACACCCTTCTGACAAATGTTGCATCCTTCTATTGTTTACATAGATTCAATTAATACATCGTTTTTGAATTTTTTTAAAACAATTTTTAAGAAATAAATTCATAAACTAATGAAAAAAAAATATTTCTTTATCAATTTATTCAGGTTTAAAAAGCTTATTGTTTCATAATTTAATGTTGTTCTCAAACTATAGATAAAAATGTCATTGAAGATTTATAACCATGAATCACGTATTCATAGACTACAAATTTTTTTCTTCTGGTAAAAGACTGAGAATCAATCTCATATATAACAGCCAATTCTGATTTTATCACACATAATGTGTAATATTTTTTATTTATTCTCTCATGTATTTGTATCGTGTGTCCTAGACTTATTTCATGTACTATAAAAAGACAGCAGAAAAGATTCAAAACATCCATCATTTTACAATTTATTTATCCATAAATGCATGATTATTACAACTAAGTAACTACTGTTGCTACATTACTACAACTAAATGTGCAGCTACAACTGCACACTTAATAATAACTATATAGTTTCACTATATAGTTAATCTGAGTCGGTTAAATCAACAACGATCGGCTCTTCTTCTGGCTCTGGTTCTGGGATCTCGCCGTCCCTGCAAAATAAATGAATAAATAAAAATTAAAGAACTCATATAAAAGATAATTGGGTACTGCAAAACATCTTGCACTCTTTTATTTATCTTAATTTATTTCATATTTGCGAAAGTGAAATTTTCTAATCAAATTTTCACTCATATCTTGGTGGGCCAGAATTTTAAAATCTTGTAAGTGTCTGTATTCTTGCAAATGTTATGTTATTTTAATACTCTATGAATTTTATTACCAGTAACCCATATATTAGATTCAATTTTTTTTCCATGAATATGGTGCTACCGGATTAAACATTTGCAAAGAATTATTTAAGGCTATATAAAGTTCCAATTAAGGCAATACAAATTTTATTCTCAAAAAATAATAATTTATGTAGAATATTATACCTTATGTTACCCTGATGAAAGTACAATTTTTATGAAACTCTTTTATCAGCTCTTTGGAATTATATATATGCGTCTGTTAATAAAATAACTCGGGTTTGATTCAAAATTGGCATTTGTTGTTTAATTGATTTTTTATTTAACTTCCAATTTTGAAAGCACGATATTGTAAAGTTCAAGCTGGTATAGAACCGGAATCGCGGAGCTTAATCCCACGCTGCGAAAGGCATCTGAATCGAAATCCATTCTCTCAACTTCGCGTCACAATCTCGCACCAAAATTGTCTCGCCTTCTTTTACTCACTCATTTCATAATTCAGCACCATTCTTTGCTTAAAATCTTTAATAAGAAAATGTACTGTTTATTCTCTTCGATATTTTAAATTGAACAATTAAAAAAATTCAATTTTCCTTCTGTAAAGTCTTTTTTAAGTTAAAAGCTAATTCTTTAAATAAATATAATTCCATGCGGAGAATGGTAACTGAATAGAATATATTTCTATCCCTTACTCCCTTAACTTATCTATTTCTAGTCTGCACCAAGAAACTCTGGCATCAATCATTAATTTCTTTCATATGACAGGAGCATTCTACATCTATACTTATAATAAAGCTCAATGTGTGCGTGTGTGTGTGTTGGCGCTCTACAGGGCAGACCATTCAACCTACATCTACAAAATTTGGCACGTGCATACCTTGGAGGCCGGGAATGTGCACCTGGGGGTTTATTTTTCGAATTTTTAATTAGAATTTTAATTATTTCAAAATTAACCGAAATTTTGGCGTGTTTCTGCTATAACTTCCGAAAATATTATCGCACAAAAAAGATTTTCACATGAAGTTAAAGATCAAAAATTTATCTTTTAAATGATACCAATGTTTTAACCTTAAAATTAAATTTCTATTTTTAATGAATTTTTAAATAAATATTTTAACTATATTTTTCAACAATTTTTTACGTACAAAATAAAATTTAAGCTGCACGAGCACGTTTCGCATTCATGGGAAAAAATTAGCTTTTTTCAACGTGTTGCCATCACATTGATTAAAGCTCCAACTAAAAATAAATTAAATCTTTTTGGAAATGAAATCGGCAAAAATATAATTTTCGGCATGTGTCTGTAGGAAAGGAAAAAAAAATATGAAATATTATTTTTTCTAAAAAATAAATTCAAGAAAAATTATTTTATGATCTTTTACATTCTCTATATTATTAATCCAATAAATCAGTTTTATTTTAAGGCAAGTTCTGTTTAATATGAACAGGATATCCATTCAAATCAGGGCCACACAGCTAATTTGTAAACCTTTAGTAAGATACAGATCTGCTGAAATGGTCTAAATGGAAAATGATTATATTTTATGTAACTGGATTCAATAAATGCTCTAATAAATAACGAATTTTTGATTTTACATAAAGCTTCTGCTGTGGAAATCACGAATAACAAAATGTTCTTGAAACACTAATATTTTAAATAAAAAGAGTTAATTTTCAATCAACTAAATCAATCACTTAAACTGACTGATTTA
>JAPMOR010056439.1:5653-26248 GCA_026543865.1 Argiope aurantia | reverse complement strand
GGCGTTGGATTAGATGGCAATCGAATCATTCAAGATATTTGTGCGGAATATAATGCCCAGAGGTTGTACACTTGTTCGCTTCTCATCTGATTTTCATAGAAGTTGGATGCCTTTTCAATTTCTTTCTTCCAGCGAGCTCTCGATGATGTTATGGTATGTGGCAGTGGAAACCTAAAAGATCTGTGCAATCTTTCCTTATTTTTCTTTTCTATGTTTTTGTGCAATAAATGTGCTGCTTTAAAGAAACTTGTTCGCTTCTCATCTGATTTTCATAGAAGCTGGATGCCTTTTCAATTTCTTTCTTCCAGCGAGCTCTCGATGATGTTATGGTATGTGACAGTGGAAACCTAAAAGATCTGTGCAATCTTTCCTTATTTTTCTCTTCTGTGTTTTTGTGCAATAAATGTGTTGGTTTAAATAATCATATTTAAGATTTTATTGAAATTTAACAGAAAATATTTTATCGAGGAAGAGGTCAATTCTCCACATAATGTAAGAAATTAAATACAAACAACATATAAAAAAACTGTAAACGCGCTGAAGGTTTAATTTAATATTCATATGATAGTACAAGCAATACATTTACAGTTGTAATTCATTTTTCATTCAAACAATACATTAACAATTGCTTAAAAGTTTCAAAATTACCTGAATTTCGCTTTTACTTAACGTATCAATTTTCGGCTTATTCAGTTAATATTATCTCTGCTCAGATAAAATAAATTAAAAATTTTAAATGGAATTTATCAAATATAAAAAAATGATATACATGATTTTTTTTCTTCGTCGTAAACGAACTATACAAAAAAATAAGTATTGTAATCATCAAAAAATCTCGAATCAAGCTTTTGATGAATCTTCACTCTTCAAACGATCTTCGAATTCAAGAAGCATATTTTTAAAATTTTGCCTGTCTGTGAATACGGTATCTGAGAAATGCTTTGAGTTAGGCGGATATGCATGGTATATGGGCCTAAATACAAAACTTATAGATTTCTATTTAATTTTGATCCAAATAAAGACGAAATCTGTCTATCTGGCTATCCAAATAAGAGCAAATGTGATAACAATAAAACGTAAAGATCTAGATGGATGACACTTTTACAAGGATTTAACATCTAAATTCTGGATCAGTTTTGAAATCAAATCTGTCAAGGGCTTAATAAATCGAATAGTTGTACTTTTGTATGTATACAAATATAATGATTCAAATATGCATCAACATGCACAATTGAAATTAGGTACATAATTTAAGCATCTAAAGTGTAGATTTGTGTTAAATTTTTAGCTAGATTCGTCGAGGAGTTGATAAATTGTTTGTCTGTACTTTCGTATCCATGTAAAAGTAAGAACTCAGTTCATCAATGACATAAATAAAAATTTATGATATATGATTATTGTCTTGCGTCTAAAATACATATTCACTTTTCTGGTATTTTTGTATTAACTGCATGAGATTGATTAACTAAATATTCAAAAAAAAATACCAAAAATCGTTTTCTTGATTTATGCCAAAGATCGGTACCTCGTAATGATAGTAACTCATAAACACATAACACATAAATACTTTAGTAAACTATAAAGATTGTAACTTTCATGAGCCAGACTATGATAATAAAAATATGAGCATTCATATCTTTTCACAGTCTGACCAAAGCTATATAATTTTATGCGCAGCAAGAGGGAAAATAACACCTTTAATAAAGCTAAATTGCCATATAGTTTTTACTACCGTTTTTCATAAATAACTTGTCTTAATAAGTTCTTTTTAATTATTAGATTAATAAATTATTTCAATTCATGCTCATGCAATTTAGATGAAATGCGATATGCCTCTTTAAGATAGGAATTACTTATGACAATTAAAGCAAAGTGAGAAATAACTTGCAATAAAACCTTAGGTGCTGGTACATAGTTTGGTACATAGGTACATAGTTTACACTTAGGTACATAGTTTGTCAGAAACTAAGTACAACTAAATATGCAAAATGTAAATATAACTGCTAAAACTATTTGTAATCTTTTGTATATAAATTATATCTGACATACCACGAGTCGGAATCAAATGTGTTTTGCTTCAATATTTCTTTGAAGCAAAACACGAGTGGAATACATTAAACGTGTTTTGCTTCAATATTTCTTTTTGACAAACTATAATTTAAAGGAAATAAAAAGTTAAGTTTTTCATATAACGTAATTCATTGTAATAAACTTCAATGATTATATGAATTCTTATATATACAGCACAAATCTAGGAATTTTGAAAACGTATTACCATAAAGAGTATAATAATGCTAATAAGAAAAAATGAGAAACGTCAGATAATAAACATAACCTTCAAAATACACAATTTATTTTCTCATTAAGTTAAAAAGGATGAAACGATTCGACGTCTTATCATTAAATATAACAATAAATGTAATACGAAGTTAGGAAAGGGATTTCCTAATAATCCAATCCTAGTTAAATTTATATGTTTTTACAATTAACTGAATGGATCCAATTAAATATCATTTTTATTAATAAGCTATTAAACTATAATTAAGGGAACAATTATTTTAAAACAGTGAAATGTTCCAGGTGTAATCTTCTTACTTTGGCAACTTAAGTAAAACCTAATTTATTAGTTTTATCATAAAAATAAGATATTTTTTTCTTTTTAAAAAAGTTAGCAAGTCATAAATATTCGAACACAGATGAAGATTTAATCTGCTAGGATAAAATGTAATATCGAATCGCTAATAAAACACAAACATAAGAAAATAAAACATTTAAGCTTTTTTGAAAAAGCCACTATGAAAGATTGGATAGCTTTCTGTTGAGTTTCACAAAATCCCTTATTTGGAGATTAAAGTACTTATCTAGAGATATAGTCTTCATCCGTTGACAATGAAGGGTTCTGCTGGTGATTAAACTCAAATAATATTTCTTGGAGTTATTAAAATATATCATTTTATGCTTCTGTACCTAAGCAAACGAAAGAAGTCAATTATATAAAGTAGTTTAAATGAGACTTCAGAAATAGGCTTTGAGTTATTTTAGATGTTAATAGTTTTATAGTTAATATCCGTTTGGCATGAAATAATGAACTTTTTCTAAACCTTTTAAAAAAAAATTATGAAGAGTGTATTCAGAGACCGTTTACAAGTTTTAAGAGTGGATTATTGAAAACCAAGTTATTTCTGTTACTAAAAGTATCTGCTTTTGTGAGTTTGAAAATGCAAAACAGGTTCGTTACAGGGAATCTTTATTAGTGAATTAAGTAAAAGAAAAGGATGAATCAAATAAGATGTAGAATAGAGATGTAATAAAATATAAATTCAGAATGGCACAAAACACAGATCGTTGAATAACACTAAAACAGCTGAAGCAGAATATAGCTGGTCGGTTGTGCTATTGCTTGTTCGCATTCCGTTAAATTTGTATCATACAATTTATATTTTACTTGCTTCCTATTCTTAAATCTCCAGCCAAGAAACTTTTGGTAAAGTGCTCCGTTTTATGTTCCCATTCTCATATTCTATTAAACAAATGACGTGTCTTGTATGTCTGATTAAATCTGTCATGTCCAAACGTCCTCCTGTAGTGTGGTGTGGAAATCTGGAGAAGGGGCAAACTTAGGTGTCATTCTTGTTATCTGACAGCGGTTCATAATTATGATGTCTGTGCCAAAATAGCCCTAAGGCGGCTTACAAACGGGAAGTTAATATAATTAAAACTTAATAGTATGTCCGATTAATCTTTCCAGTTTATAAAAGCATTTTGAATCATTTTATGTAACTACAAATTATTATACAGAAAATAATGCTAGTGCATTATCAATATATGCAACGATTTTAAAATATTAAACTGAAAATTCAAAAAACTGTAATAATATATTTTTCTCTAAAATGAATTAACTTTTTTATCGTTAGTTAAAGGGACATCATAAATATATTATTCTACAAATATTTCTTTTCGTCTACTAGCTTAAGAATTTAACTATTAATGGAGAGAAACTTTCGAATCACTTAAAATTCAAGAGAAAAAAAGAAACATTACCTCCATTCCTAATAGAAAATCCCAGGTCTGTTAAACCTGGGTTATTTTTCATTTACAAAAAAAAAAAAAAAAAAAAAAAAAAAAAAAACTGTGAAAAAAAAAAAAATAATGCACAAATAGCAATGAGTTTACTCTCACCTAAAACAAAAACGGAAGAACTTCTACTTTAATTGCTTTTAAAACGTTAATATTCTTCAAAGTAGCTGCATAATATATAACCGCCCACACAAGAACTCTTTTGCAAAGTAGAATTTCCGTTTTTTTCTAAAGAGGGAGGGTTTCTCTTAGACCCCTTTTTGTAGGATTTAAGGCCTCTTTCGTTGCGAATTAAGGGATCAGTTTGTGATTAAACTTGGGGAATATATTTTTAGAATTGCTTGTGATGATTATTTGGATGTCTTCTTGAGTCAGAAAAAATTTCTTTCACTTTTCGAAGTACAAAAAGTAAAAAATACTCTTACTTATAATGAACATTTAAGTTAATAAGATGAAACAGTTCATGAATCTGACGATCGTATGAGATTAGATCCCAAAAGCTGTAAAAAAAAAAGTTACGTCAATGTGAAAAATCTAGAAGAAAAAATATATCTTACTAAATTTAATATAAAACAAACTCTTGAGAGGCATTTGAAATGAGAAAAAAGTGAAAGCTATTTGACAAGATTTATACATCAGATGCTTGGATAATTACAAATATAAAATATATAAGAACGCTATGGTAATATAGATATAAGAAAATTTTAAAAAGGGGGACTTATCTCGCTAAACATAATTTTAAACAGACCCTTGAAAAGCATTAGAAATGAAAAAATTTTAAAGCTATTTGAAAAGATTTAAATATCAAATCCTATGATGAGTGCAAATATAAACGATATAAGAGAACTAGGATAAATGATATTAGAGAATAGATTAATAAGTTTAAGAATAATTTTCGTTTATTATATGATTCGTCTGTTATTCATAATATTGTATTTCCATTAATTTTCATGTTTATAAAATTTTGGTAAAAATTTAAAATCAGAGAGTGAAAGATATAAAATTTCCTTATAAAATATTTTGATTATTCTCACCTTCATTTTACAGAAATAAAAAGCATCGAAAACGATAGACTAAAACCATAAATGTCAAGATTACGTATAATCCTTTTCAGCTTCATATTTTGCGCCAAATCATAAATTCCGAGAAATTAATATTTTTGAACAGAAAGACTTAGAAGCAATAAAAACTTATAAAAATTATAATTTCCGAATTCATTTCGTGCATATAAAGCTACTTGAAATGCTGCGAATTAAAGATTAAAGCTTTTTGCGAGGACAAATTTAATCTTTGAATTTAATTTCTTAATATTCATATTCGGGATGAGCAAATTTTTAATATACAATGCCTTAGAAAAGGAATTAACAGCACTTCATCCTTGCCAAATCATTTTCCTTTCGGATAAAGTAAATCAAGCAATGTTATTATAAAAAGTATTTTTTCTTTACAAAATATAAGTTCATTGGAAAGTTAAAGATGTGATTAATTTATTTTATTTATCAGTCAAACATATTAGGAAAAAATAATTTTAAAAAACGAACGAACTATTTTGTTAACTAAATATTTTTGAAACTGACAAGTGTAATGAATTCAACGCAATATCTCACTTACTTTTTTTACATCAATAAATTAAAAAAATTTTACTTTTAGTAATCACAGCATTTATATAACTACCACACAATGCATATCAGAGAAAAATTGGAAATGTCTTATATAAAATATACAAATTTTATTTTTCCAGTAACGTAAGCACTTAAATCTAATTTCTATTACAGCAGAGTAAAGTTTTTAAAAATGTATAGTTTTATCATGCAGAAGTACTTTTCTGAGCTTCTTCACAATTATATATTTTTAAATTATTCATGAATTTAATAATATCAATTACCAGGAAAGATAATGTAAGCATATCTTCACCAATAATAAAAGAAAATGTGTATTATTGAGTTTTTTGCGTTGGAGGTCAAGCAGTTTCACTTAAAGTAATCAAATTTGCTGCAAATATACTTTGAAACTTGGAATTGTATACCTCGGAAAGATTTTTGAAATTATAATTTGAATTTAAATTAATCGAAAATTTGATTTGATCTTGAAAATAGATTTTGGCATTTTCCTGAGATTTTTTCTGAAAACCTTACTGCAAAAAATAATTTTTACATCGCTTTAAAATTTAAAATATATATCTATTTAATAATTCTAACATACTTGCTTGTTGCAATGTTTTCCTAAAGTTTGATAATGTTCTAAAATTATTTTTAATTGCTTTTTGAAATTATTTATACTTTTAACAGTACTTTCCATTCTTGGAAGGAATTTAAACCGTTTTTTATCAAATATTTAACACATTATTTTTTATAAGTTAAAGCAAAAAGAGAAAGATTTTCTGCACAACTATTCAAAAGTATTTAGGGATAGATATCAATAGTAATGTGAGATTATAGAACTGTAAAAAAAACTGACTTGAAGATAAATTATCCTCACTATTATGTTTTAAGTGGCACCATCATATAATGGGAGTCCTAAAAAGGTTCAGTTGCACAGTAAAGAGAACAGGTGTAAGAATATTAAAATATTAGGGCTTAAATGCCTGTCACAATATTCCTTTGATCTTCATTTGGTTCTATCGAAATACTGATGATAAAAATCCTCAGGTTTTAGATCGCAGTTTTAATTTTTAATTATATTATCATATGAAAATAATAATAAATGGTTTAATTCAAAGTTTGCAAACCAAAGGCCATTTACATAGGATCTGAAAGTGTTTTGAAATTTCTAATTATACTGGTAATCTAATTCTCAGAGAATTAAGCTTTGGGAATTAAACACAGATGTAATGTAAATACGTCCATTTGTCTGAATGGCTGATTATTTTGAATTGTCGAATAAAACGGAGAGAAATTCTTATATGATTCAGGATTTTTTTTTCTTTTTATTGACATTGATATAAATATTTATCCGTAAATAATTTATAAAATGTTTTAAACTTTTCTTTTATCAAGAGTCGTATATTCAAACCAGTGGGAATGATCACGTTTCCTTCCAAATTCTATAATAAAGGTACTACACCCCTCCTCTTAGGATGTTCTCTTAGTTCCCTCCTCTTAGCTCCCAGTTATTTTTTTTATAATCCTGCACTTTGAAATTAATTTGTGCTATGCAGCAAACTGAGGCGTTTCGAAACCAAAGATGAGTTTTGAATGGTATTTTTTCAACCATTTGTAACTGAATAGCTCTAAAATATGTGATTTCGCTTCTACAGTTGTAATAGCAAAATCATACATCTATTTTCAATTATTTAAGTTGTTGCGCTTTTGAGTTATCACACTTATGGAAGAAAATGCACAGACAGGCAGAATGCATATATGAAGTTGATTCAAAATTTCATAAAATTATATATATCAAATGCTAAACTATATAAAATAAACCCCATTCATCCAAGTGGTTGCATTTTTTTTATTCATCGCGTTTATGTCTATTCAAAAACAAAGTACATATTGACAGACAGTTAATCCGAAAAATGATTTTATCCTTAATTTGAGAAAATTTCTTTTTTAAATGCGAAACTATATACTAAATTTCATTTCCAAATTCATGCATTTTTGAGAACTCGTATTTACATGCATGTGTATGCCAAGACTGACAGGTGCTCAGGTTCATCTTTTCATTTCATCCATCTGCCCCAATAGGTTTTCGTGTGTATCGACAAACAAAATTTTTAAAATGTGTTTTTCGGAATCAAGGTGGTCTGAAATTTGAAAATTCGTTGCAATCTTAAGTTCGAATTTTTTGACGATTTTTAATGTAACGGAAAAGGAAAACTATAAGTGTATGTGTATGATGCTTTAAAAAATCCTATATTTGTATCTATATTAGTTTTGGAAATACTTTTAATTTGATTTTTAGCTTCTATGTATTTTAATATTTTGTTTGCTTACTTTTAAGTCTCGGATTTGACTTAATATTTAATTTTGTAAATAAGTTTTGTTTGGAGGGGGTTACCGTTGTTTTCGATTATTACATCGCTTAATTTAGTAGTTTATAGTTTTTTTTATTTCTTTCATAACGTCAAAATTATTTTTAAAAATGCCGAAATTGTTTTGATATTGTAACAATGTCAAAATTATTTGTCTTATCTTTAATTGCAACCATTTGTTGATGTTATATAACTATATTTTTGTATGCTTTGAAATTCATTTAATTATATTAAATGTAAGCATTTCAAAATTTACTTTTCTTGGTGACATTCTAGAGTATTATAATTCTAGAGATGCTGTAAGTTTTATAATTGCACTTCTCTCCCTTTATTTCTGTATGACTTGAAGCGTTTTTCCTACTGGAGTGATCGCCTTCCGAAGTGCCAGTTGATTACTAGAAAGCCCAATAGATTAAGCAGGTTATCCTAATTATTAAATGAATGTCTTTTTTTCACAATTTTATGAACATCAAGTTACATAGAAAATAGCTGAAATCAAGCATTGCTAGTATTTCCTATGAATCAGATTTTTCTAACAGGTGGCAAATTTATAGTATTTATGAGATGTTAGTATTTAAGAGATGCTATATACATGTTTTTATTTTTGATTCAGAAAATAAGCTACATATTTTCTCGTCAAAATCCCAGGCCTCTTAAAATTTTCATTGACTAATTCTTTTTTTTAATTGAGAACATTCGATTCATTCTTAATTTTAACATGTTGGAATCAAAACGTTAAAAAAAATTGGATTAGTACGAAAGGGATGTACTGAATGTCTTTAAATATTTTCATCCCATTTGTATCAAAAATATACAGATACATGTGAGAGTAAATATTCAAATATATTAATGCATTTTTAATATAAATTATTAAAACCTAACATATAAATTGATATGTATTTTTCCCCCTGTGCATTCCGAATGATAAATAATTCCTATAAAATTAATCGGCACGTGACAGATTTGTATAGTCAACCATCTAACTCTCCGACCCGCCCGAAGGCACACGGATTTAAACCATAAAACTGAATGGCCGGACCACCGCGACAGCAATTGGCGGGAACTGTAGTTGAGTCCTAAGGGCCATCACCGGTCACGGTACAACCCTTCCCGAAGGAAGTACGTCCCGTCATCGATGGGAGGAGTTAGATCCCCCACCTAACACTAAGTGTTCCCTCCAGGGTGGCGAGATCCAACCACCATGCCGGAAGCATCTCATCCTCATTTCGAGGTACCCCAACCCCGCCGGGGGTACACATTCAAGGAAAAAGACTTCTATAAAAATGGTATGTCTGTCACTGAACTTTGTTATTACGTGAAATAAAAAATAACAAGATAACAATATTTTGTTTGACTGTTTGATTGTAAAAAATAACAATATTTTGTAAAAAATAACAATATTTTGTAAAAAATAACAATATTTTTAAAAATTGTATTTTCCAGTAGAAAATTATATTTCATAGTAGGTGCATTCATGGTTAGAGCATTTCGGAAATTTTCTTTACTTTCTTATCTCAGAAAGCACATGTCCGGGACTCTATTGCCCTGTGCTTAATGTTGCGCGTGCTCGCCATTTAGTATCAGGTTATTTAGAAAAAGGTCGCAAATAAGTTATATTTCGAATTTATTAATATAGTTTTTAATGTGAATAAATATTACATTTTTCAATTTTTCAAAATACAATAATTCTTTACAATATTTTCAATAATTACTGCTTCAAATATTTTTAATGTGGAATGTAATATTTGATATTTATGTGAAAACTATTATTCTGTATTTTTTATCTAGCGCTTTCATATAACTAACGATTTCCATAACCTAAATGTAATTTTCTTCGAGTTTTGTTTAAAAAGAAGTGATTCGAGCCTTTGAAGCCTGATGTGCGTCGTCGAATGACTACAAGGAAAAGGCGTCTTCAGGGGTTAGTTAATTAAGTAATTTAAATTAAATATAAAGCTATTATTACTTATTACTTTTCTGCTAATCTATTCAGCTTAAATCAACAGGAAATATTTTTTTTTCTGTGTTAATGATTTTAAGCAAAGTATAAAACATTATATATTTAAGAATAAATTTATTAAATATCTGACCAGCAAACGTTTCACAAATTACTTTATTATCATTTGTTAGAACTCATATCATACAATAAAATTAGAATGAGAGGTTTAGAAAAATTAATAAATGATACACTGCTCGGATATTATTTTAAAATGTATTAACCTATGAAATTTTCTTTAAGAAACATATTTTACCTATTTCAGGCTTTGGTCTTTTTATATCGCATTCTGTAGAACTCTCATGATTCATTTTCTTGCATTTTGTATTTTGAACATATTAGGTCCAATCCTCAGTTTCAGACAAATTAATTAAGAAGATTAAAATAAATTTAATCTATTTTTTCAAATGCAGGAATTTATGTGCGACGTGTCTAACAATTGCTTAATAAAATTGTCCTATAATAAGGACTTCCCCCTAGAGCTTGTGAGAATCAAGAAATTATTTAAATTTCTAATGTCAATGACGGCGATATTATTGCTACCCTAGAATTTGCTGCATGTATTTTTTTATATTTAATAGAGATAATTTAATATTTGTTTCATCATCTTCTTAAATTTTGAATTGAACCCTACCTAATGTCTTCGGAAAATGATTTTAAAAATCTAAGAAAACAAAGTTACTTTTTATTGTATCCACTTTTCTCAATTTCTAATCAAAATCAATATTTTCTTTAAAATTCTTTAAGTAGTAGTGCCGTCGAAAATTTCCTCGCTGTACAAATAAACCTCTGAATGGTATAAGAAATTCATCCGTAGAAGAAATTTTTCCCAATATTATTTTACCCTCAAAATTAAGTTTTAAAAGCTCTTTTCCAAATTTCTTCACTTATTTTTTAAGGAAAAAACTTCCATAAAGTTTAGTGGATGGAAAAGGAAGTTCTACCAACACGAGATCCGGTTGTCGTTTCCATGGCAACACGTTGAGTGCTCGGAAGCTGAAGTTGAAGTGTTGGAAAATTCTTTGACAAAAAAATGATTTGCCGTTTTTTCTTTCTTTCTTTTTTTTTCTGTTAAGTTAAATTTGCATACCATTACCTCTAATAGTTGAAACTTCTTAAAGGAAAGAGGTCAATAGATTAAGACTATTAAATAAATAATACAGTTTTTACGTTATTGAGATCTGATAAATTAGAGATTCTGAAATTCCTGCCTAAAAGCATTTGAAAAGAAAAGTTCTAAATAAAAATAAGTAGTAGTACTGAAATCGAATTTTATAATTCATCGCGCATTTCTAAAAGAATTATGCAAAATATTCTTCACTCAAAATAATGTAAAATAAATGAGATATTTTCTTTATTTTCTGTATTTTCTTTGAACTTGTTGATGGTAATTTTGAAATATTTGATATGCAAAAATTGAAAATTCCTCCCATTTTCTCCCCAAGTTTACCAGCTTCAATGAGTCACACATTTCGGAAAATGAGAAAACTAAAATCAACTTTAATTATTTTAACAATTTTTAAATATATATTTTATTAAAAAAAATTCAAAAAACATTGAGTAAACATAACTGAATATTTGAATATAGTCGGAAGACTATTTAATCTTCAGAAAACTAGTCTCAAGCCATGCTTTAATATATCCATTCATTTTCAAAACACTGAATTTCCATGATTATTATAACCTAGCCGCCTTTGGCGACCAGTCGGTTCGCCAATCTTAATGTTCGTTAAAATTTTAATAATTAAATATTTTATGCAATTCCAACTTTAATGGCTTTTTTATCAAAATATTTTAAAATTTATTCATACTATTATAAAAACCTTCAGTCATAACGTAATATATATCTCTCTAATTTTCTGTTATTTCCAGTAGAATTTCTGCTTTAAATTAAAGTGGAAAGGATTAATCTGCAATTAATATTGTTACTAATTTTACCGTGGGCTCGTTTGGATAGTGGAAGTGATATGATGTGTAGAACGTTCAATCAGCAGACGGTAGTAGAAAATAAAACAACGATGTTTATTTACACGAAGACATACAGGACAGCACAAAAGCGACAACTATATACAGCATAGAAGGCGATTATCTTCACCCGAGACGTGTAGCATACAACAGCACACACAGCAGCATACAACCAGAATCTACTGCAGACAGTAGCGCCCAGCTCAGTTCAGCACTAGCTTGACTCCGTCGCTTCCGACAACTCCGCTCCGTCGATTCCGACTGCTCTGTCTTCGACTTCTCCAACTCGGATTACTGACTTGACTTCTCTGGCAGCTGCAGCCCCTTTTATAGGTCTCAGGAGGCGGTGCTAGAAGCCGCTCAACCAATCAGGAACGTTCGAGGCGTATTTCGGTTCCTACTGGACGGATCGGGAAAATTCTCGAAGTTTCGGGTATAATCTATTTTGGCGCCTAAGTCGCCAAATTCGTCGCCAGCTGGTCGCCAAGTTTGTCGTCAAGCTCTGGTACCCCCGACCCGACGCCCAGACTCTGTTCCATACAGATGACAGTAAAATATTCTTTCCAATGGTGGAACCAACTATGCTGGGAAACAGCATTACGGATTCGTAACAATATAATAATATCTTTTACTGAAACGCAGCATTTTTTATAATATGATCACTGAAAACACAGTCACTGATTGTTTAAACTTTATGGGCACTAAAGAATATATTTCTTTAATTTATGTAATATCTCAAGAAATTGTCGACAAAATTTTCTCAAATTCTTAATGAGCAGATCGATTGATTAACAATGTTTAATTTTAAATGCATCAAACACTAAGTAAATAAACAGAATCGTTTAAAATATTCGGTCGGTAACAGGTTAAAAAAACTACTTAAAAAACGATGTACTTAAAATTATAAGCATATACAAAAAATATATAACTAACATAAATACAATTTAATTACAAAAGCATACAACTAACTTAAAAATAATTTAAATCAAGTCCGCATCCGTTGATAATAGTTGTCAACAATCGGAACATAATGCGCATGTTTGAATTTTCAACACCAGTTATGGTAACGCAAATGCGTAAATTTTTCTACGCCAGTTGGGGTAACGCTATGCAGATTAGGAATTTTTAATTTCCTTTATTCTGTATTATTTTGATTCAAAAGTATTTCAGAATGAATATGAAAGATCAATTAATTAACAATGTTTAATCTTAAATGCATCAAACATTAAGAAAATAAACAGAATCGTTTGAAATAATCGGCCGAAAAATGTTAAGCTTAGCGTCAATAGCGTGGGGGGGGGGGGGATTGAAGCCTTACTCATTTGGCGGTGGAGGAAATGAAAAGATTTTTTTGGCAGGAAAGTTAGTTTTTAATTAATAATTGAAATTCTAATTAAAAATTCAAGAAAAAGGACCCCAGGTGCACATTCCCGACCTGCAAGGTATACATGTACCAAATTTGGTAGCTGTAGGTCAAACGGTCTGGCCTGTCGAGCGCCAACACACACACACACAAATTGAGCTATGTTATAACTGTAGATTACAAACAAGGTAATGTATGAAAATAACTAGGAACTCATTTAGCTTTCTGAAAATTCAACAAATGTTTACGTGCGCCCCGCTGGATCATATGATACATGTCCTTCCTCGAGTTGTTTCAATGAACTTTGTAAAGTCATCCAGTTACCACTGGAATCATTAAATATTTTAAGAAACAACTATGCTTGTAGCATATACATGTAACTTGCACCAGTCAGAGTCTTCTCACGAAAGAAAAATAGCGAGTACAGCTTTTTCGATTCGCATTAAAGATACGCCTTTGGTAAAACTCCTTTAATTATTGCAATTGCGCATGGATTTTCAGCACACCAGTGGCTCACATTATAGAGATTCATGTGGATCACATTATAGAGATCATTCTGGATATGCAGAATAAGGCTTCATTGTCGAATATCATATTAACATCTGATATATATATATATATATATATATGATATTTTAATATCTAATTTAATCCAAATTAATAATCCCATTAATGTCATTCTAAATTGTTCTCCTGATCCCATTTCACGTATGAAGCTGTGCAAAAATTATTGTGCAATCAGTTCTACGTATCAAGGGAAAATGATCCCACCGTTGCCCTTGCCAAAGGTCAACACTAGTGATCATTTGTTTCGGCCCTCCCTTCCTTACTTCTGCTTTTGCGGCACCCTGTGGCGGGCGTCTCTTGTCCGCGTCTCTGCTTGTAAATAATTATGCTTTCCCGGAATTGATATTAAAAAGAATAAAAAAATGTAAAATGTATCTCCAACGTCTTTGAACCTGCATTCTACTTCAACCAAAATAAAATTGCATATTATTTGGTCGACAGGGATAGTTTCTGTGAAAAATTTTCAATTCGATGTTGCATTGCGCCTTTGCAACTTGCCATGCTCCATGCTGGCTCGCCTGCCTGCCTTTCGCCTAGGCGCACATCTCTACTCCTGCCGTAGCCTATGACCACATCCGAAGTGTTTGTGCTCCATTTCCCCTTGTGTTTATGCTGCTTATCTTCAAGAAATTCCAATTTGTGGCATGCTTCATCCAGTTTCTCAAAATATCACCTATGATTTACATTATCACCATATACGGATCACCTTCCGTTTACTCTCCAGTAGTCTACAGCGCCAGTTCAGTACTCAAAATTTACTTTTGTGATTTCTTAAAAAGTGATTAGTGTTTTCTCAACGGGTGAAAATCAAGATTTATGTTTTGAACTTCTTATTTTATTTTGAATTGCATTTTTCAATTACAACATAATTGCAAATAATTTTTTTATATTATTATTCAAAATATCATGAGTTTTAATTTAAAGTATTGAGTTTTTGAAATTTTTTCAAATTTATTATTTAAAAATTATGCATACAGACCTTGGGAACGAAGAAAGTAACATACCAATATTCCTATATACTTAATAATTAATGGCACATGATAATTAGACTTATGAAGTAAATACCTCAGGGGAAATTTTTACACCTCCGACAGTTATTAAGCTACCCTATTATCAGTGTGTCCAAATGATTGTTTTTACAAAATACAAATGTTTTTTTCTTCTTCTTCAATTAGCAAATATTTTTTATGTATTATATTTCCCAAACACTTAATCATAAGAATATTTTGAATTTTGTGTTTTTTGCAATCATTCACAAGTGTTTTGTTTGATGTTTTTGAATTTTTCAATCATTATTATCATTTCTAAATGATTTATTTGAAATACATGAATCTTACATTTATTTACATTTCCAAAGTATTACAGGAAATATTTCAATTTTGCAAGTATTAGTTTCATATAGAATTTTTTTACCTGAAGTTTTGAATCTTGTGTTTCTATTTACAGCTAAAATACTTTATTTAAAATCATAACTATACAGATATTTCATTTGGATGAACTCATAATATTGATATTATATTTAATAATTTAATACTTTATTTCTAATTTTAATAATCTTGTTGAGTCAGACTTCCCAGAATTTAAGAATAACATAGACAAATATAAAATAGACTGTCTTCATTAAATTAAGTTCATCAATTTAGTTTTTACAGAAAAATGGTCCAAATAACTTTGTGCAATATACTGTTTACTTATACTGTTACTTATACTGTTACTATAACTTTGTAATATACTGTTTAATTTATTAATATTTTGTTATTACTGTTGATTATTAGGGTTTTTATATACTATTTTCACAAATATAAGTCTTTTTGTGTTTCTAATGTAAGCTGATGAATGGGATTTCTGTATTAATGTTTGTATAAAGTGAGGTGCCACTTTCAATATACTTTGAAATTAAACTTACTCTGACACCTAGGAAATTAATTTGGATTAAATAAGATGTTAAAATAACATCACACACCACACACACACTCACACACACATATATATAGTAGCTAATTTAATTTGGCAATAAATGCGATGCATATGGTTTGAAGAAATCATTTCCCTGCAGTAAAAGAGCACCCATTCATTGTGGAACTCTTTTATCAGAATGCGAGCAATAATCTGTGTTTACTGGAGGATGAAATACTTAAAGAAAGGAATCACATCTGGAAAGGCAATTAAAGTCGTGATGTGTAAGTTTGAAGTAAAATCTTCTCTGCATGTTACACCAGGTTGAGGATTATGTGTAACTGCGCCAACAATTGCGGAAGAAGTTGCAACAGCTAGAACACCTGCAAGCTTTTGGAATGGTGATGTAAGTGTTTTCTCAATAGCACGAACAACTGGTCTTAAATGCAATACGATGCGCATGATTTTATGCAAAAGTCTGCAGTTGTACCTTTACGATATGTATTTCGTGCAACAAATGAAACTACAATATTGCTTTGTACGTCTTGATTTCTGGTGAGGATGCAAATGCATGAGTATTGATCATTGCGTATCTTATTGGCAGATGAAATTTATTTTCACTTAGATAGTGCTGTGGACATACAAAATTGCCTCGTACTAGGTTTCACTAATTCTCATGCCGTGAAACAACTACTGCTGCATTTCTCTGAGACAACGTATGATGTGAATTCACGGCCTGGTCGTTCTTATTTCAGTAAGTCCCAGCAGACAAGTTCGTAAAACGTACAGCTGTCATTGACCGATACAGCAGATTCCTGGAGGAGGATGTCGTCCTCGCATTATGGCAAAGACGCTGATGGGTCACCACTGTGTTAATGCAAGATGGTGCAACTACTAATGCAGCAAGACGGGTAAAGAACGCGATTCAAACTGACTTCATTGATGAATTTGCCATTTCGTATATTTATTTTCACATTCCTCTATCCAATGCGATCACCAGGTTTGAACCCTTGCGATTTCTGCCTATGGTCAACCTCAAAGGTTGTGTTTATCAAAATCCTGTAACTAATGAAAAGGACTTCAAAAGATGTCCTCCGTTCGAAAAGTTAATTGTAATCGTTGACATCGAGATGATATGTTTTCAGTATATTGTTGATCTACAAGATATGCATATAGAACTCACTGGTGTGCAAATGAATAAAATATTCTGCCATTTTTTTATTTTTAAACTGTTGTCTTTCGTTTTATTTCGAAGTTTTACAGCATCACTTGTTGACTAAATTTCAAAGTATTTTTTTTCGATTAAAATCTGGGTCCCATGGTCTAAGTAACAAATACCTGAAATTTCATTTGTGTCCCTTCATTAAAAGTGGAATTTAGATCCTCTAAGTGCAGTCAATTTAATTTTAACCACCTGCATTAAAAAATCCAAACGAAATTACTTATACCAAATAGCATCAATTTCTTTAAAATATGCGCAATTTATAAAACTGAAAAAAATACTGCTGATAGACTGGAAATGCGGATTATTTATACTTGTTTTCTCAAAGTTATTAAGCTATCTGAATATTTTGGAAGAAAGATTAAACACAATGTCTCAACATCCTGATCCATAATCCAAAGTGTAGTTAACTCTTAGAAAACTGAGAAAGGATGCCACAAATACATTTGGAAATGTGTCTAGAGTCCCTCAATACTTGACTTCAGAATTTATTCCTGACAATTCTATATATTTGCAGATCAAAATCCTCTTTTTCCAAAAATACGAACTGAATATCGGGTCTATCTATAAAAGTCTTTCAAAACGGAACAAGAATTATCTCTTGTATGCAAAAGCCTCTCCTGGACTACAAGAGAAGACATGCTCATACCGCACAAAATTTTGTAAAATAGCCTTCGCGTTTCTGTTTGTATGCGCATACATCTTTCATTTGTATTCCCTTTAACGTAACATAGCTTTCAGGGATAAAGATGAATGTATAACACATGAATATCGCAGTTGGGGTAGAGCAGTTCTCTTCATAGATAGGTCAAGATTATGCATGTAGTTATATTATTGTCATACGGAGAGAATGTAGATGATATAGTCACTATTGCGGGCGTGAATTTTAAAGCTCACTTTATAAGTGATTACGTCGGAAAGGTTGATTTTTTTTTATCGAAATTATGAAATTCTTTTTGTGATATTCTTAATAATTAAACAGGGTTTTTTTTCATGAAACCGTTTGGTCTTTATTTCTAAGTCCATTTTTTATTAAGTCATACTGATTTTTGTATTTACATTTATATAATTTTTAATACTATTTTCTCAAGCTCTGATATTTGGAAGAAGTTTCTTATGAAAAACTTCATTAATTAAGGTTTAATTCATATTATATAATAAGTAATACATTCTATATACCATGTCATATATTCACTAATTATAATATAATAATTAATATATTCATTCAGTAATATTCCATAATTTTTATAATGCTTCAAAATGAAAATTTTATATTAATCAGATTATAAATATTTTATATTATTTAATAAAATTTTATATTATCAGCTGAAATTCAACAATTAATAAGTGGATAGAAATACAGCTTAATTTTTAATTCATGTACTAAGTAACATAATTCTTTAGCTATCTCCCAAATTTTAAGCAAATAAATTGATAAATCTCTAAACTAAAAATTTTCTTTTTATCGGTTTTTAATCAAAAAAAGCTCCTTTTTCCTATTTTTGAAAACATTTCCCTCTTTTAACTGGTATGTATTGATTACATGAAAAAAAATTTCTATCTTTTGTACACAAAAATTCAAAAATAAAACTTTTTTAGACAATTTTTTAAATATTTCATTCAGAATATAGTCACATGTCTTAAGAAAACTGGTGTTGAAAGCATATGAAATGTAGGGCAAGTGAACTATATTTATGAATTCGTTGCTAAAACTAGGCAACTTAGTATTTGTTTAAAGTTTTGCATAATTATACACACAAAATGATGTGAAACTCAATTTTTCGAAAGGAAAAATTTATTACTTCAAGATGTTACTTGCCTAATTCATATTAAAATCCGGCAAACAAATAATTCTTTATATTGAGGGAAAGAAATATAATTATAAAACTATTTAATTCCGATTCCAAGCGATTCTAAAAATAAATATAAGTATTTCTTAAGAATGATGCAGATCAGCCAATAATGAAATCAAACCCGAATTCGTTTTCGATCTTGAGCACTATTCGCAGATCTACAAAACACAAGAATCCACTGAGAGAGTGGAAATAATCGATTGAAATAAGACAATTATTGTGGAACACAAGATAAAGAAAAGAGGGGAAATGAATAACCGCATTTGTTATTCCCCAGCATTTTGCCTAGTGTGGAAGAATATTTTAGAACGATTCCCTTGCCTCAGAAGAGACAAAGCGCAATGTGAAAAGAAAAGAAGTGGTATCGATTGACAAACAAGATACACCAATAGAATTGTGGATTCTCATCTCTGAAAGAATTAGAATAACTATGTTTCTTTTTTGGGTGTTTTAATAAAATTCATATCGTAAACAGGCAACAATTATTGTTCGATTCAGAATGCCTCCTTTTGGATGATTTCATTTCGTAACAGGGTGATTCTCAGTGAGGTAATTCTTAATTCTTTATAAGGTAATTTTAATTATGAGGCAATAATATCTTAATACTGTACGAGGTTTGATTTTGACTGCCGTAATATTAGATATGCCCGTTTCTTCATTTTTTTCGCCGATGTCGATTTGGACCGCTCCATTTTACTTTTATGTTTATTCGAAAATTGCACATTCATTGGTCATATAGCACGTCCAAGGGGCTTCCCCGTCTTTCATCTCACTCTTGTTACTGGGAAATAAACGCCTCCTGGCGCATGCGAAAAAAAAAAAACAAATTGACTATATCTTTCGATAATTGTGTACTTTTACTTTTGCTTTCTTAGGAATAAAATAAAAATTGTCTGCCTTTCCTCTATTTTTACTAAATTTTTCATGAAATAGAATGAAGAATTTTAGTTAAAAATTTAAATAATTTTCTCCATGATTTTCAGAAAGGAAAATTTTGTTCTTGATACAATTCTGATGATTACAATTCCTATAAAAAGTTTTTTAATAATTAAAATGTAAAGTTTTACTGAAATTTAACTGAATTCTTGTTTGATACTTTTATTTTTTTATTAATACTTTGGACGTCCATCATCTAGTTCTACTCAGGAATTCTTCTTTCTTTAAAATAATGAACATCTCGATTCTGTTGCATTTGGATGATCTAATCTTTTCATATCACTTAACACAATACCTGTATACGACATAAAACTTCAAAATTTTAACAACCCTTTCATTAATTAAATTTGAAAAAATGGCGAATTGTAGATGTGCATTTTATGTATAAGTGAAAATAGAATTACTTTATGTTTTATGTGACATGTAAAGGATAATTAAAGGAGGAATTTAAAAATTTAATTAAAAATTAAAAATAGAATAAAGAAAAATAATAAAGGCAATGCAAGAGATACGCTTCCATTTAATTTCTTCAAATTGCATCTACAGCGAAAAAAAAAGCTTTCACGCACTTTTTAAAAGCATATTAATTAATACCCATTCAGCATTAAATCAGTTTGTAACTTAATACTACAATTAATCTAAGCGTTATTTATAGTAATGATTTTCCTGGACTTGAAAAGTTTTTATGAAAACCCGATCCCAAACAATTAACAAGTAGCAAAGTAGCTTCAATACAAATTCATCTTCTGT
>JAPMOR010056438.1:0-12762 GCA_026543865.1 Argiope aurantia | reverse complement strand
ATATGATTTCTTAAGTCGAACAAATTGGTTTTGGAGATTATTTTAATGGTGATTTCTGAAAATTAGGTACACTAATATATCTGCATTTTTTCTTACCACAGTTAATAGAGATTTTTAAAAGTGGACATTAAAAAAAACAGTTTTATTAACAGCATGGTTTTCTCAATATCATAATAGTAATTATTTTGAGCCTAGTCTTGTTATTAACAAAAAAAAAAATTATCTTCGCATCTTATTATTATAATTTATCATTTTACATTTATTTATAAATTATACACATTTAATATGAAATCCAATTAATAATTTAAATTATTAAATGGATAATATGTCAAATATAGTAATATTGGAGAATTATGTTTTAAAAGAAATTGGCTTAGTTTAGTTTAGGGATATTGACGTTTCTAAAAGTAATACTAAAGTTATTTTGAGTGGAATCTCATAATATTGAACTTTTGATACAATACGATGTTTCACCAAAAGAAAAATGCGCACAAGTGTAAATTCTATTGCACATTTCATAAAACTTAGTTTTAATCTAAATTTTATGAAAAATTATGATAGCAAAATTATTTTCCCCCAAAACCTCTTCATGTCAAGTATAAGTACAAAATTATAACAATAAATATGAGGTGTTTAAGGAGTTGCTGTGAAAAAAGAACAAAATTTTATTTTTGTGAGAAGTACTGACAGCAATTTTTCTTTTAAAATAAAATATAAAGTTTTTGAATGATACTACTGATATCATATGTATTTCTAATAAATTATTCAAAAATATGTGTTCTGATTTCTGAAATTCTCTGCTTGTTATTTGGTATAAAACACCAAGTTTTAGGAGTAACATCATGATTCAATTCAGAAATTCCAATCCCTTCAAAACGCAAATAGTTCGCTGAAAGTTTGTAATTATAAGAAAACCTCAATGCAATTCTTTTACACGTCGGAATGCTTTGATCACGGCAAAATCATTGAAATCTTTATATTTCACAAATGAAAATGTTTGAGGAGAAGTGTTTAATCTAGTAAACTTACTATCGCACTGAACATAATCATAATTTGTTGAAAAATTACAAGTTACATTACTCGCACCGTAGAGTTTCCCTGACAGCCATTTTTTAATATTTTTTTTAATCTCTCAGTTCAAAATTCTTACTCAAGAGAGAATATATTTCGATGCAATATGTATTTGTTATCCAATTTATAATTTTTGCATAAAATGTGGGTAAACACCTTTTGTTTAGCTAGGATAAACCACTGTATAAAATTTTTTCTCGGCAATTTCGTTCAATTCGTTATTAATACAAGCGATATTTTTATTAAAAGAAGCAAAATGGGCTTGAAATGTTTAAAGGTTTTCGTCGAAGATATTAAAAGAATTAAACTAATATACCCCCGATTATATTCATTAATCGATTCGTGAATATACGAGCAATTAAAATTAGTATTTTAAGTTGAAATTCGATAACTGTGGTATATTGTTTCTAATTAATATAAAGCAGAATGAATAGTAGGAATTTAAAATCAAGCTATAAATTTTTTGAAAAATATATTTAAATATTGTTTGACATAAAGCTATTAATTTATTAATATTATTGAAATAATAATAAAATAATCGTGATATTCATTTTTCAAGTTATAAGACATTAGCAGCACTCAAAAGAACACACCCATTTGAAATTTCTTAAAATAATAATTTTTTTTTATTTCGTAAATAAGAAATGTGTTTGTTTTTTAGAGAAACCGTTACTTTTTGGCCTGCATGTATCATGTAAAGGCCAAAATGACTTTCATAGATATAAAACTGCAAAAAAGAATGGAAGTTCGTTAGTTTAAAAACAAAAGGCTCGAAAAGCTCTGAGGATGAATTTACGAAACAGCGAATTAGCGAAATGACCTTTTGCCTTACACAGCTCGTAAGTTTCTTTTCCGTTTATTTATTTATATATTTTTTTCTAGCCTCACTAAAACGGAAAGTTAAGCAACTCTTCGTTAATCGGATACTTGTACAATTCGTTGCCTCAAAAGGCAGGCGACTCCGTTGTAAGTGCATTTGGCCATAGCATTTATCATGACGTATACGGCGGTAGAAAATAACTGTTCCAGAGGAAATAAGCGAATTGGCATTATGGCCATTTCATGTGTGACGGCGGCTGCTTCAATTTATTTTAGCGATGCAAACAGATTGCCTTGGTGCGCTGAATAAATAACAAAGATCATTTTTTTTCATCCTGAAAGAAAGAAAAAAAATATGATTCCCTGAACTATATTGTAAAATATGTTTGGGAAGAATTTCGTTTTAAATAAATATTTTTTATTGGAGTACGAAATGAGATGACGAATATTTTAAGAAAGCACTTTTATAAATTCAGCCACATAATAACCTTGCTGTTTCTAATTTTCAAACAACATTTATAATCGTATTTTTTATTATTAATTTCACTCTTTAGAACAAGAAATAAATCCAATTTAACTATACTTGATTTCCTATTTTTTCTCAATTAATCTGAATATTTATAGCCTATTAATATCTTGTGTTTTTTTAATGAATTTGAAATTTCAGAGCTTACAACTATTTAATTCTAAATATATTATTTAATGCTTTGATAATATTAAGTTTAAGTACTATATGTAGTATTATAAGTACTATAAGTACTATAATATTAAATTTAAGTAATATAAGGTTTAAATGATATTAAGTTCCCGTACTTACAGATTTCATTTATTGTGTATTTGATATTGATTATATAATTTATTCCCTAACTAGAATTATTTTCTTAAAGCATGTTTTCTTAAATAAATAAATATTTTAGTACTAATCATTATCAAAAAATAATTTTTTAATATTATAAAATTTTAAATCTATCAAATCTAATTAGTTTAAATCTCTGCATGGAAACCGCTATTAAAATTAACGATCATTAATTAAATTATTATTATTCATTTATCAATTGATTATTCATTACTGAATAGTATTTGTTAACATTATTAATTATTTTTTAACATTATTAATTATTTGTTAAATATCAAATAATAGTGCAATATAAACAAATCTAGTGAAATAAGGTTAAGTTTTAATTCATATTCTTATACTATGCTTCAAACCATATTTGGATGAATTTTCCCACATCTGATTTCGTTTCGCTTAGAAACTATAATTTGAATATTGAGTTTTCTTATTAATTTATTGCCAAGAATTTGTGCTAGATATTGATTTGAATTCATGCCTCCCTTCTCTGTTTCATATTCTTCACTTGCATTCCTCTTTTATCTTTGTTATCTGAATGCATCCTATTTTTGGGGGGAAGTATATATTTGTGAAAATGTATTCGGATATACTTGCCATACTTTGTAACTATAATTTGGATTTCTTCAAATATCGCTTTTCTGTTGTATGACCATTCGGAAATAACAAATCCAGAGGAAATAAAAGAAAAGGCATGGGCAATATACACATTTTGTTTGGGACAAAGGTTGCTATACTTTGTCACATTGAATAAATAACGCATCTCGCATGTTTTTTTTATTGCCAGGAAAGAGGGAACATTAATTTTGATTCATGTAATTCTTTGAACTCTTATTGTTAAATAAAGGTTTCCCTGGAGATATTCACATGAATTGCGCTTTCTTCACGGGTGACAATAATGAATGCTTAGATTATTATTTGTGAACTGATTGGATTCAATTCATCAGAGATGAATGGCTTTCTTTCTCCAAGAATGAATATTTCATGCATTGGGCTGAATGTTAGGATTCATAAGAAATAAGTGCCATTTATTTTATTTACTTTCTGTAGTGGTTGATTGTATTCTTTGTTAATATGAAAGAAAATCAAAATTCTTGCAGAAGCCGTTATTGTTGAATGTTCATTTAAGTTTTGCTTTATATATGAGATTTGTTTTTTATTGAAGGCATCATGGACCACATTTTGTAGATAAAATAAGTTTCACGAAGTAAGATTTTATGAATAATTAAAATCTGAAAATCCTTTAAATCCTATTGTACCATTACTGAAGCTTTTAACTTATAGAATACTTTGTTTATACGATTATGAAGAAAAACATTACGATGTTTACCTCCTTATTTTATCCATTCTCTAATAACAGTTAATAATATAAACAATTTTTATGAAAATTAGGAAACATTATTTTTTTCCCTTCAAATTTTCTTCATAATATTAAAAATACTGGTTGAAATTTTCAATAGTAAACCAAATAAAAGAAAATAAAGTAATTGAATAAAAGGAATATAATTTGAAATCATAAGCTAGCTGAGCACAGATATTATATAAACATATTTCTCTTATTTCGTTTTAAAAAATATTAATTTAAAAATAATCTGAGTTTCTTCAAAGTAATTTTATCATAGGTTTTGTATTATTATTCATAATATTTGTTTGATATTAAACAAAGTAATATCCAGATATAGAAAAAATTAATTTGATGTTGTAGTCAAAATTATTTATGCAATGCATAATTCTTCACTAATACAAAAAAACAGGAAATGGTTCGCTGCATTTCTAACCATTTTAAGCCAAATTTCGTTTTCTGCAGATAAATTATTCAGCATCTTTTTCATTTGCCAGAATTTAAATTTTCTAAATATTTCGAGGCATGTATATAATGAAATATGATGATATCTTAATTTTTTTTTCTCTTTCTACAGTATTATGTGAAATTAAATGAGCTACAAAATTGAGTTTTATTATGAAATAAATGCGCGGAAATAAAATGTATAATAGTAAAATAATTAAAATAAAAATGTTAAATGAATTAAAATATTAATAATTATTATAATAAAAAGAGCCTCTGAATTACATAAACATAATTGCCTTACTTCATAAAAATTATTCAAATATTTGTAGAAATTATTATTGTATGATAATTTTAACAGTATATAATTACTTAAACATTACACTGCTTATCTGCTCAATTTATATTATCAAATTTGATATTAGATAATATTTTAATAACCATAAATATTAATTATTAAAACATGATTGCATGATTTTCAGGAAAAGTAGTTAGAAAATAAATATAATATTAATAATTTTATCAAAATCAAAAGAAAGTTTTTATTATTAAAATTAAAATATTTGAATTTGAAGAAGAGTTTACCTTGCTGGATTTTTATAAAATGCATAATAATGAAAATAGAAATAAATTGCTTTTTGGTTAATGTATTGAATACTTTTTTTATGCATCTACAAATATGATAATATTTTTCTTATAATAAGGATTCAAAAATAATTAAACTAGCAATTTTATTTTCATATTCCTAAACACATTATTAAAATATCAATAATGTATTAAGATAACATTTCTTCAGAGACATGGATAATTTATTCTCTTTTGTCACATATAATTCAAATCATAGAGACAGAGTTTAATTTTATATTAATCCTTCGATAACAAATAAGAAAGTGGAGTAATAAAACAGACGTTATTGTAAAATATCCATTATTCTTTCAACAAGTTTCAATAAAAACAGTCGCATTATAGTTCTTAATAACAATTTACAATAAATTAGAAATCATTAACTCAAATATCATTAACTCACAATATTGAAATTACGGAGCCAATAAATTAAAATTGTGCAAGTTGGCATTTAGAATGCGCTGTTGTCAAATTTGCATGCTAATTTCCAATTTTAAAATGCCCTACACATTATTTTAAAACATTTATTTTTTATAAATAAAGCTAGTCTACCGAGATATCTCATCAACTTACAATTCAATATTTGAGAATATAATAGCTATCTAATTAACATTGAAATGTCCATATCATTTGCAAATATATTAAGTCAATGTTCTTCTTTGCAAAATCAACCATTGCAACATATATTTTATATTCGTTCATTGCTTATATTGATATTATTTAGTTATTTTTCTCACAATTATTGCTTTTTCATCAGCATAATTTATGGTTCTTTTAAGGTGTTTCTTGAATGTAAAATTTTTCTTGTTTTCGTTTACTGTTATTTAGAAATACTTCTTTTTCTGAATCTTAGTTTAATATATATTCCTTTAAATGGCAAACTGTATTTCATTTAGAGAAATGTCGTTGTGAATTTATCTTTTAAGCCCAAGTGTAATTCTATTGGGAATTTTAATTTGTTAGTAACTGTTTTCTTTTCAGCAAAAAAAGGAAATAAAACAAATATATTTTTTTAATTAAGGGTGTGCCAGGATCTTCAGTTGATTTTTCTAACAACAATTCTGCTAATTTAGCTTTCTGGTGAATAGTTCTTAATTACAGACGTAAAATAAATGAGAAAAGTTTTTGCATTTATTTAAGAGTAAACATTCGAATGCAAACATCTATCTTGAAAGATGGTAAAAAAGAAGTTTTTTCTTAGAATAATAAGAAACTAATGAAATAAAATACTTAGAAAATGAAGAAATATTATTTAAGATGTCTTTGCTAGTGAACTTTTAATTAAAATTTCATTAATTTCTTCTTGTTTAAATCAGCAACCATTTAAATACTATTAAAATCCAATGCTGTTATATTTACTAGTTAATAAAGGTAAAAAACGTATGTTACTTTATCTAACTGATTTTAATTATAAGGGATACAAGTGGTTAAATTAGAAAATTGTTAACATAGCATATAAAAAAATCCTATTATAATGTTAAAATCCTATTATAATGTTAAGATATAAAACGTTTTAATAAATTAGAATAAAGGCATTTTAAATTCAAATTGTTCTTTTCATTGGATGTATAATTATTTTTCTAAAATAATTAATATCTAAGGTAATTTCAAATATCTATAATAAAATAATTTGTCTTTATTGGCATTAGTTGAAGCAAAAACATTTCATGGAATCCACGGCATGAAGAAATGTATAAGTTAGAAATGCTTTCATTGCATTATTAAAATTTCTTAATATATCAGAGAAAGAATAAACATATTTGAAAATAGACAGTTTCTAATCTGCATCACAACAATATTTTTAAGTATGCACTAATTTTTTTAGATGTGTATTTTTATATCAGTGTGTATCCAAAAGCTGCAGTTTTCACCGTTAATGAAGATTGTTTTCATTTGAATCGCAAAATCTTCAGCCATTAAGTTTTCTTTGTCTCTGCAAAAAATGAAATGATTCTGAAAACAAATGGAAATATTTCATGATTCCATATTTAACAAATAAGCTATTCCTCAAACCAAATATTCTCTCAGGAAAATTATTATACATCCATCATGTATTTCATATAGCTATCTCTCTCTCTCTCTTATGCCCTCTCTGTCTGTTAGAAACGGAAATATTATTTTCTTTCTTGCTCAGGTATCCTTTGATCTAGAGATTTCAATTTGATTAATTCAAAGTATTGCAACATAAGAGGAATTCATTTCAATATTACTATACAGTAGAACATAATTTCATGCCATTTTAGAACAGGGATCAATATCTCTGAAGACCAGAAGCCAGAATAATAATTCCAATTGATTCAAGAGGTTGGCCAATATGCTTTCATTTTAGAAACCAAAATGCATTCTTTCATTCGCTATACACAGGGTGATACAAAAAACTGGAACTTTTTAACAATTCAATAAAACCAAGAATGATGGAAGAAAAACATATTATTCATATCAATTGGGACCTTAAAATTTGCCATTTAAGAAACATTAATGGAATTTATCATTTAAAAAATACGTTCTTTAGATGCCGTCCTCTTGTACGAATGCATTCTCGAAATCTGCTGTTGAGATTCCTCATTGACCGCTGCAATTTCTCAGATGGGATACTGTGAATTCCATTTTGAATTCTCTGTTCAAATCTAAATTAAAAATTAGAAACTCTCCTGGAACATTTCAACCGTAGCTGCTTGCTTACGAATTGATGGCCATGGGCTTCGTAGGATAGAATTGCGTACAATTCCAATGTTCTGAGGAATATGAGCACTTCTTGATGGCCCTGTTTGTTTCTTCTTTAAGGTAGATCTAGTCACTTCAAAGTTATTAATCCAACTTTTTATCGCGTGTTTTGATGGTACGGCAAAATGACGTCCGAAGTTGTAAAAAAGTCGTAGCTTCCTAACTATCCCTCTGTGTAGCTTCCAAACTATCACTGTTTTTATAAAACATTTTTATGGCGAACGCATGCTGTTGCCCGTTCCATTGACCCATGGTTACAAAAATGACAAAGTATTTACTTGCTCAAGGTTACTATCCCGCACTGCTGCCACTACGCATTTAAAAAATTCTTTTTTTGTGTGTGTGTCACCTTGTACATGACAATATCTGCACTTGAGAAAGAATACCATTTCACCGGATTTTACTTTTTCTAATATGAAATATACAAAAAAAAATTTACTGTAATTGTCAAACAGTTCGGCTCAGTCAAATGGGGATTTTAAAGAATCTCCACATTCCAGTGTTCCCTGAGTCCCTATTTTTGGAATCATGTCTGTCTGCAAACAAGATTACTCAAACGCACATTGAGAAAAACTTATCACATTCAGTATATGGCCTTTTACCAAATTCATAGATCTCTATCAAGGTTGGAACTAAGGTAAGTTTGTCTTCTCTGGTCATACATATAAAAGTTAGCACTTTGACGATAAAACAGTAAAAGCAAGTTGTATCAAATTTAATACATGTATAGATTTTAACATCTAAAATATAAATATGTTTCCAATTCAGAGCCAAATCTTTCCAAGGATCGGCCCTTTGAAAGTCTGTATTTTTAAAAATACTTAAACATGATAATTCAGAAACGTAATGATTTAAATACTTGAATTTTGATATGTGAATTTGTTACTACAATTGCAGATCTGTGTCATATTTCGGTCTCGATCGATCAGAAAAAAGACGTCATAAGCATACGTTTAGTTTTCTTGTACTTGTGTATTAACCGTATCCTCGTGATTAATCATGAAAATTCTCACTCTTTTTTTTAGGTAACTAATATTCGCCAATGGCCTGAGATTAATAATGTATACTTCTTAGAGATTATCTGAGAAAGTTTCAAGCGAAACATTGCAACTGGTTTGGGTATTTCATTATTATTATTTGACACCACATTCCTTTTTAACTATTTTTTTACATTTTTTTTAGTTTATTGTATTATTTCTTTGTATATTGTTTCATGTTTTGCAAATGCATAGTTTTTATAAGTTGTGTTTCACGTTATTTTATGGTTTATGCATCCATTGATTTTTTTCATAGCTTATGTTTGTTTTTTTTGTATTTTTTTTATATTATTCCAGATTTGTTCGATTCCGTGCCTATTCAACTGAAAGGTAGCTGAAAAACATTTGAAGAGCATATATATTGAATGAAAATCCATTCTTTTAAAACATTAACTTCTAAAAAAAATAGAAATATTTCATTTAGAAATGAAGACCTGATTTTTAGTTAAGTTTATATTCAAAGACTTTTTCATATGAGAACACATTTTTGATTCATTAAATAAAAAATTATTGCAATCGTAATTGTTTTACAGATAACTGTTACAATGAAATTAAATACATCATGTAGAAGCTGAAGCCTGAGATAAATTGGAGATAATCTTACACTAGAGGGAATGGTATCAAACAACTTGAAGACAAAGCACAATGATGAACTGCTAGAAATGAACACATTAGAATGGACGATCATGAAAATTTTAATAGAACAAAGCGAAATGCACATACTTCTGAGATAATTCAACTCTACCTTCGAGTGTATTTGTCTTTACTCTAATCAACCGTTCTCATCTTTCAACGCAAATGTACATGAGATATTTCTGTACACGCAAATAAATGTCTTATCCTCGCCGATAGGCTAAAAATAACCCATTACTAGGGGAGCTTCAGCAATTAAAATTTTACGGCGTTTTGAGCGCGCAGATTCGGCGCCTTCGTAACAATTATGGGAAGGTCTCTTTTACCCGAAACCTTGACTTAATAAAGCACGGAACCATCCCTTACGCAGATGCGTTCTATCAGCCATAATTTACTCACAGGTTACGAAAGTCGCACTGCAAGCAATATAAGGGGAGCAGCCTTAAATTGCGAAGGATTGTCGCTAGTCGTTTTGCTTTGACTATTTTAATCGCAGGCTTAATGCCAGCATAAGTATTCACTAGGGATTGAGATGAGTTATAACAGAGTAATTCGAAATATGTGATGACGTATTGTTTTCGAATTCATGCACGTTTTGCATTAAAGAAATCAATATATTTATTCAAAATTATCATTAGGACATAAACCCCTAAAAATACCTGAAAATATTCAGTTATGTAATAACTTGAAGAGTCAGAATAAAGGAATTTTAACAATGTTTGGGAGTAATTATTCAGTCAGATTTCTTTTTATAATATGCATTCTATGATATCACATTTTTGTAAAGGATATTCTAATTTTACATGTCCTTAATTCAAAGTAATCTGCGGAATCAGTATATTTCTGATCAAATATAAAGACATTTTAAAATTATTTGAAGGTAGTTATAAAGTATATATATATATATGATAATCAATGCTTTAGAAATTCTGTTACTAAATCTCATTTTATGATACGCTTATAGCCACCTCAAATATGTAATAAAGATGTCAAGAATTATAACGGAGTCACATCTTTCGGAATGTACGGTGTCATAGTGTACACAGATTCATGTGTTTTGTTGATTAGAGAACTCTGTGCAACTGATGTTTAAAAAATCAATTTAAATTCCATATTTCATTGAAAAAGTAATAGATAATTTCGTCATTAGTAGAAAATAGAAGGATTTTCACTTAGTATCTTGAAACGATACAATAAGCATCAAAACTTTTTAAATAGTTTCGCAGATGGAAATCTTTCTAATCCAGGTATTTTAAAATAGAATGTTTTTGCTAGAAAACAAATTCTAATGGCGCATGCTCCTTTTATTCATGGCTATAATAATTAGATATCTCTCAATTAGAAGTAAATCGATATTTCGAAAGCATAATTATTTCATTATAAGTCCTAAGATTCAACTTGTATTTTCTTCTATTTTCAGGAAATAGCTGTTTATTATAGCTCGATTTAATATTTTAATGTTAAAATATTTTTTGCATTGCCGGATTTGAATATTTGTCTCTGGGTTGGAGAAATTTAAAATCCTATAACTGTATTTGTATATGGTATGCTAATAAAGTGCTTGATATAATTGAATTATTACTTAAAACTAAACATCATGGAGAATAAAATGTAACATATGGCCAAAAGTATATTTCTATATATTTTAGCTTCTTATTGAAACATCAATACATGTTTATGGTATCTATTTTTCTAATTTAAATATAATATCAGTGTATCTAGATATATTCCTATATCATAAATGTAGGGCATTTAGACATTACTAATGTATACTGGAGGATAATGATGCGAAATAACCCTAGTTTTCCTTACAATTACTTAACATAATTTTATTAGATACAGCGAGAAATAACGATATCATAATTAAAATTAAAATAAAGAATGATTTTTATGTTTCAGCGTGGATTTTAAAGAAATGGTGAGAAATTTTACATTAAAGCATATCAAATTTAGGGCCATATGGTAATCCATACCTATAGTGATTTCTGTAATATAGGAAGTAGTAATTATTAATTATTAATAAGTAGTAATTATTATCGTAATTTCTATCATAGAACTTTCAAATTCTCAAAATTCTATGAAACAAATGTTGAAATTTTATACAAGAAACAACTTTCTTCAAAATGCTAAGTTTGTTTTTTTATAAATAAATTTATTTTTTCGAAGAAATCATCACTGTTTTTTTTTTTGTTAAGTTTAAAATATTTTGTTTACTATTTATTTCAGAAATTGCGATGATAAGATAAATAAAAACATATTGCATCTAAAAATATATTAATTTATTAAATTGTACAATAGATAAAATGCTTTTTAAAAAATAAAATAAATAGAGTCCATTTTGTTTTTTTATTTAGATAAAAAATTTCTTTAAAAAAAGTATTTAATTCATATGGCAAACATTTAAATCCGCAGACTTTTTTTTTCGGAAATAAGAGAATGGTAACAATAAAAAAATGACGATAAAAAGTGATTAAAATAAACTATGAATATTATCATATTTTTTAAATATCCTTTATCATACTTATATATATATATATATATATATTTATGTGTATAATTATTTCTGAAATGGAATATGGAAATATCTGCTATCATTTTAATACAAGAGAAAAATAAATATGTTTTATTGAACATAATGAATTGAAAGGATTTGCTTTACTCCAAAAGTACTAGATATTTTCTAAATTTTTTATTAAGAAATCTACAAATGCCTGATGAAGATTTGTATTACGTATTTTAGATTTTTCAGATGGAAAAAATGTCATATCATACATAAGACAAAAGACAAAATGACAAAAAAAGAAAAAAGAAAAATAAGAAAGACTGCACTGAATTATAATTTCAAAATATTTAAAATAATGAAGAAATTATTTAATAAGTAGGATTTATTAGCTATCAAAATATTTTCAAAGAATTCATAATTTGATTTTTTTCCCATCAAATAAAATTAAATTATTATCTGATAATATATTTGAAAAATGTCTCTATTATTTTTCATGTAGAAACTGGTAGTCTTAATAAAGCTTAAAATATTATAAAACAATTTTTTCATTATATAAAAATGCACGTTTGGTTACACAAATGATGGTGTTGAGATAATATCTAGGATATCCCCGTAAAAATTAGAAGAATATATTTGGTAAGCTAATATTATAATTATTTATTTGATTTTAGTCAATTTCTTGCTTATAAACTAAAGAAAGCATATATATATATAT
>JAPMOR010056432.1:0-48970 GCA_026543865.1 Argiope aurantia | reverse complement strand
AAAATATTGAATCGCAATATTGTAAAATATTGAATCGCAATATTGTATACTATGGAATCACCATATCGTATAATAGTGAATCCCCATATTGTATAATATTGAATAATCCAGTATCGCACTATATTGTGCATAAAGTTGTATTACCTGGATTTTGTCCTGATCTGTCTCTAAAGAAATCGAGTGTTATTTTTAAGCACATAGCATGTCCAATTTTTGTTTCTTAAATTTAATAAGAATAAGATTGAAGCTCTTAATGCTTATTTTTGATAATAGAATATATATCAAAATGTGATACATCAGTCTATAACATATATATGAAACATGAATACTGAAGAAAAAGTAACTTGTGAATTCATTTTGTTTTTCTTTTGTCTGTACAATTTAGAAAATATATTTTATTCTGAAACTTTTAGTTTAAAGTTGCTATATAAAAACTAAAGTATTTAATTTTATATTAATCACTGTTTGCAATATCGCCCCTCTCACCCTTCTCATCTGAAGCTCAGTGTTGCCGATTGACTATAAGCAGTTTCATAAATATAAATATACTTAAAGAAGATATGATTTTGTAAAACATTCCTTCATTTATTTATTCAAAAAATAAAATAAAATAAAATAAACATTAAATCACTTTTAAGATATCAGGCATTTAAGGATCAAGATTTGTCTTGTATGAGCACCAACAGAAATTTTCTGTATTTTTTTTTTTTTTTTTTTTTCTATTTTGCTAGAAAACTGTTGTGTTTGGCTTTATAGCGCATAATTTTCTCTTATCAAATGGTTTGGAACTAACTTGCTTTTATATAATAATGCGAATAGGATAAAGTAGTAAATGTAAACTATGACATGCTTAAGAAGTAAACAATACATTCTAAAGGCCAGTTATTCTTAAAATTACCAAATTTGGGGCGAAATTCCTTCCTCACTAATTAGTCCTCAATAAATCGATATAAAAAATAATTATGTTTTTAAATAATTAAAAGTAAATCTAAATTTTGATGTGTGGAAATAATTTGGGAATTTTTTTAATTTGATGTGCTACCTGTAAATCGAGTGAAAAGAAAAAGACTTAACTGTAAAAGATTTTTTTTTAATAAGCAGACAGGCAGACCTTTTTCCGGTATGATTCTTTAAGAACAGAATACAACGACTGATGCTATCAAGCTAAATTTTAAATGATGACATTCGAATAAAGCCTGAAATGCTTTATACCAGATGTTTCAGTCTAGTCTTTAATTACTTTTTTAATTAGCGAATAATTATTTTTCTGTCTTACAGAATAATTTATTATTTTTTATGTTTCCTCTCTATTTGATGAATTTTCTATATGTATTTCAGCAATTCTCGAATCTATATGTTCATGATTCTGTAAAAAATAAATATGAATGCTATGTTTTTTTGAAAAAAGGCAGTTATTGCACAGGATTTTTTTTGTTCTAATATGAAATTTAATGAGATTTTAAATATTTTTTTAATTCACTGATTAATTTTCCGTCTTTCTTTTACTTTTCTATCATTAATGATTAATTCTGAAAAAAATAATTGATTTACATTTTTATTTATATTTGATTCATATTTTCTTATTTCAAATATTCATTTATTTCTGAAATATGTGTATTATTTCTTTTTAATTTGTGTTTCTTTTTTTTTTTATAGGTGAGTACAAAACATGTGTTTTAACTAAAATCCTAAAATCCCAGAGGAGGTGAGAGTTTTTATTTTGATAATGATTTTTAAATTTTATTTTAAGAGGAAAAAAATACTGTAATAATATGTAAAAAACTGTAATAATTCAAACGATAAATTAGATCACAGATGTAATACAATATCTTGAATTTATAGTATCTCCAGTTTTTATATTGCATTAAATATCATAACAGAGAAACATGTAAAAAAAATGTAGAATAAATTAAATGTATTTGAAAACAATTCTTTTTCAAAAATTTTTATTTCCCTTCTTTATTAAGCTAGAATATTTCTTTATCAGTTAGTGAAAAATGTTTGGCTTCTAAATTGATTAGTAAAGACAAAGAAGCAAACGATTTTTTTTTCCAGAACTACTTTGATTACAAAATTTACCTTAAAATTATAATTAAATTGCATTTTGAAAAGTAAATATGAGAATTAGAAAAAAAAAATGAAGAGTATGTTGTTGATGTTTTGTTCCTTAAAAATTTGATATCTTATATTAGATATGTTTCAGTATTTTTAAAAAGTGGTTTCCGACTTTTTTTTTTTTTTTTCACGTGAAAGATGCCATATATCTTATTCAAAAATTTTTTATTAGTATTGTTTAGTATTGAAAAGTTTCTTTTTGGTTTTATTTTTAGAATAAAAACAATAATAATAAGAAAAAAAATTACGTTTTTGATTTAATGCATGCATTTTTATTTAAAAATTAATTTTCAGAATTAAGCATTTTAATCTCTTGTCGTTTTTTTCTTTTCTTGTTTTTGCTAAATATTATTTTTAAAATATCACAGGGCACATTTTAGTTTCATGATAAAGGAATTTTTCATCTTCAATAATTTTAAAGAAATTTTTTACGATAAAATTAGAACAAAAAATTAAATAGATTTAAGGCTCTTAAAGTATTACAAAATGTTCATAATACATCATCCAGTCACTGAATTATATTTTAAAAGAATGTATGCTAAGAAAGAAGAAAAATTTTATTTTATAAATAATTAAACTGGTCATGACAAAAGTTACAAAATAAGATTATTTCTAGAATTGGAAAATTGCTTGAAGCTTTATATCTATACTTATAATAAAGATCAGTGTGTGTGTGTGTGTGTGTTGGCGCTCTACAGGCCAGACCATTCAACTTACAGCTACCAAATTTGGCACGTGTATACCTTGGAGGCCGAGAATGTGCATCTGGAGGTTATTTTTTCGAATTTTTAATTAAAATTTTATTTATTTAAAAATTAAGTGAAATTTTGGCGTGTTTCTGCTATAACTTCCGAAAATAGTACCGCACAAAAAGGAATTTACATGAAGTTAAAGATCAAAAATTTATCTTTTATATGATACTAATGTTTTAATTTTAAAATTAGATTTCTATTTTAAGGAATTTTTAAATAAATATTTTAACTATGTTTTTCAATAATTTTTTTCGTAAAAAATAAAAATTAAGATTAAGCACGTTTCGCATACATGGGAAAAAATTAGCTTTTTTCAAAGTGTTGCCATCATAGTGATTAAAGCTCCAATTAAAAATAAATTAAATCTTTTTGGAAATGAAATCTGCAAAAAATATAATTTTCGGCACGTGTCTGTAGGAAATGAAACAAATATGAAATATTATTTTTTCTAAAAAATAAATTCAAGAAAGATTATTTTATGATCTTTTACACTCTCTATATTATTAATCCAACAAATAAGTTTTATTTTAAGGCAAGTTTTGTTTAATATGAACAGGATATCCATTCAAATCAGGGCAACGCAGCTAATTTGTAAACCTTTAGTAAGACAGAGATATGCTAAAATGGTCTAAATGGAAAACGATTATATTTTATGTAAATTGATTAAATAAATGATCTAATAAATAACGAATTTTTGATTTTACATAAAGCTTCTCCTGTGGAAATCACGAATAACAAAATGTTCTTGAAACACTAATATTTTAAATAAAAAGATTTAATTTCCAATCAACTATATCAAACACTTATACTGACTGATTTATGAAAATTTGAATATCACTATTCAATAAAAAAAGGATAATTTTAGATTTTCCATCGATCGTTTCAAAGAAAATACGCCAATCAGCGCGCAGGTTTCTCAAGATTAATTGGCCTAAGATTATGATTAAGACATTCAAACTTCATAAATAAGTCTTAGTTGATCGAAAAAAATAGAAACATTCATTCATTTATTTAAAATTTGGCGTGTTCACAATATTTCTCAGAATATGATACCTTATTGCATTAAATTTAGACTTCATAATTTTTGAAATATATTTATAGGCAGGAACAAAATATTATTATTGATTTCGTTTCAATCCTTTTGAAAGCGAAACGAAAAACTGAATTTTATGCTGAATCTGAGAAATTTTTGTTGAATTATTGTTTGAGATATTACATAAATTATGAAAAATATTTTTTAGTTCACATAAGACTTAAATACCGAGAGATTCTGTTTGCAATACTCATATTCAATAATAATAATAATAATTAATAAATAACAATAAAGACGATAAATAAAATAAAACGCTTGGTTTTATTAAAAAATATCTTTATATTAATTGTAATTTCATCATTTCCACTTTAAATTAAAGTTGAAGTTTTACCGGAAATGACAACAAATTTGCAAAATATATATAGTAAATTGAACGAAACGATCTAAACAACAGTGTAAGTTTGGTATGACTCAAAATTTGAAGATTAAAAATGTTTTGTTTGAGAATCTATTAAGAGACCAGTTACTTAAAATATTTAATTGAAAATTGTAGCGAATGGTAATACTGGCGAAACGACTGGTCGCCAAAGGAGGCTAGTAATTAATAAAGACAGCATTTAATATCGAAAAAATTAACAATTTTTAATTCGCATATTGTTATGAATAATGAAAGAAAATGAATATATCGGTATCAAAGAACTAAATATAGAATGAATAAAATGGAATTTCAATTGGACAATTTTTCAAAAATGATTTTTATGTTTGTTTATATTTCTATTTTCAGTCGACGCTTTAAATAGATTTATTACGTTAGAGAAATCAAACGATATTTTTCTCCTAGTTACACTTGCATCATTTTTTTTAATTGTAATTGATTTTTTTTTCCTTACAAATGAAATAGAAGAATTTAAAGGTTTGATTTTTATCTCGGAATTGTATTCTCTCAAATTATTTTAAAATCTAATTTCGTAGCACAGATGAATATTTTTAACAAAAGAATAATTTTAAGAACTAATGCTTCATTCTTATTAATTTTCCGATTTGTTATTCATTGTTATTATTTCATTCATTATCCACACTGTTTTAAGTATTAACTCCTAAAATATAATTTAACTTCATAAAAATGTTTTAACTTTCATATTAAAACTATATAATAAATTGTTTCTTTATATAATATAATTGTGTTTATTTGGATTTAAAGTTTCAAACTCGTTTCTACAAAAATCTTTCATGTGAGAAAGACTGTTGCATTTCAAATATATAGTATTAAACTTATCCAAGGGTAAGGTGTTAAAATCTGGACAGCGGTTGCCGAATTTTAACACCTTACCCTTGGATAAGTTTAATACTATATATGCTATGCCAACTCAGGCAATGCTCATTATGTAACTATTATTTAAAATATATATAACCCCGTGACAGCTTTCTTAAAACTTTCTTAAAGAAGGAAACAAAAATGTAACAAATCATCAATCAAATATAAAGACCTCTTAGTACTATTAATAATTAATATCCCAGTTTACCTAGTGATATTATTTGTTAGTGGTAATCTTTTTATAGTGCTAGTATATCCGCTAGTGTATTCATCTTTAATATGTATCTGGCTTGTGTCAAAATTTGGGTAGAGGCATATCGATTTATATGGCATATCGATTTATATGTTATTTGTATCTCTTTGTCAATATCGGCTCTGAAAATATTTACTTTTTTTATTAATTGAAAATTGTTATTAATTCAAAATTTTATTAATTCAAAATTCAAATCCTTATTTAGAAATGATTATTTTATTTTTAGAACTGCCGTTCTTATTGGATAGAGGTTTACAAAATTTTTTAAATTGTCTTATTTAGTCCGGAACTTTCCATTAATTTTTTTTCTACAAAATCATAAGCTTAAGTTTAGGTTTAAATTAATAACATAAAATCGGTATGGTCGGTCTAATAAATGTTGGTTATGATTTTTTTAATTGTATAATAAGTAACACCAAGTTCGTTGAGATATTTCGCCTTACAACTGATGCGTGTCTACACATTCATTGTTTAGAATGCGTATGATTTACTTTTTGATATAGAAATATAAGTTGTAATGGAAATGAATTTTTTTTTTTTTTTTTTTTTTTTTTTTACTTCCTGAAATACGAAGTTGTAATGGTCAAAAAATTTGAACTCAAAAATTCGACGAATAAAAAAAAAAATTGTCTATCGGCCCATTCTATCTGTCTATAACAAGGTAACGATTTGAAAAACAAAATTTTATATATAGTTTTTACACATTTTTTAATTTTATAAAATTTTGAGAAAATCATAGTCAGAAGAAGTCTATTTTTCCTACTGTTCGAATATAACTTAACACGATAACTACAAAACGAAGAGATCTAGATAAATAATATTCGGTCCATAGATTTAACATCAATAGTGTACCGACAGTTGGTCATCTATATTGACCATCTTTCTTTCTGCATTTTCTAAAACACGTAAATGCGGTAACTCAAAAACATTATGACATTAATGCATCAAATTTGATATGTGATTTGGTATGTTTTTCAGTTATTATTGATAAAGCAAAATTCCATTGATATATTTGATTTAAAATTTGATAAAAATCTATAATTTTATTATCATTTTTTTTCTAAATTCTAGCCTTATTTGTTGTGCATTTGATATAATCTGTTGAATGGCACTCAGACATAGCTGCAAAAGCGAGAATTTTTCGGCCCCATAAGGATCTAAAAAATTGAAAAGAATCAACGATTTTTTTAAATCGTCTCAAACATTCTGTATAAATTTTATATAATTTATCGTTTATCAGTCATTAAAGATATTATTACATATGAAAAATATATTCGTTTAAGAACTCGCCCTCCTTTTGTGCATTTGAAAATTACATAATTAAATATTAATTAGCATATAATAAAAATATTCATAAAACAAACATTCAAAGCATCACTAATGGAATTAAATCATTGCATTGTTTTATATATGAATTTTCACCATTATTTATTTCATATAATATTATATAATAATTTACTAAAATTAAAACAAAACATTTAGATATTATATTCAATACAATAGATATATTCCTCAATATTTAAGAAGAAGAAAAATACAAAAAATTAAAAAGTGAATACTATAGATAATTTTCATATCAAATAATGAGATGATTTAAATATTTAATTGATAAGCAAAATTACATAATTAAATACTAATTAGTATATAATTAAAATATTTATAATATAAGCATTCAAAGCATCGCTAATGAAAATAAATCATTGCATTGTTTTGTATAAGAATTTTCGTTATTAAGTTTTCATATAACATTGCATTGTAATTTATTAAAATTAAAATATAACACTTCATTATTGTATTCAATACAATAGATATATTCCTCGATATTTAAAAAATATACAAAATATACTTCAATACCTCCGATATATCTTTTTCTCGTTTCATGTAGGTCTGAGACATCAAAATATCGTTATAAAAATGTCGTTCATAATGTGTTCTACGAATTTAACTTGAAGTAACATTGTTGCAACTTTAAAGATTATGTCAATCAATTGCCTAAAATACCGGGAAATTTTTAAAGGTGGAGGGTTGAATCTCAATTTTTGCATCGATGGCTTTCTCTGGGATAATCAAAACTTGCGATAAAAGAAAAAATCCCACAAATAAATATATATAAAAACATCCTTCAAGAATACGTTCATAAATATTTCTGCAACAACCCGCAGTTTTGTTACCTCGGCAACCGCATTGCAAAACTTTTAACTAATACCTTTTCTAGAAAAGGACCCAGAAATAATCCGTCCTTTTCCATGGGGGAGGGAGGAGGAGGGATAGCATTTTCCATCAAAGAATTTCTCTCAGATTTCTTAGAAAAAGGTGCGCTGTTACTTCTTTTCAAATTGGTGCATCGAAGCGGCTAAAAGCACGTAGAATTGAGTATGTCGGGGTTCTTCTAGGGGAGTGAAAACTGTTTTAAAAGTATTTGTTATGTCCCCCTCCACTTGGAAGAATTCGGAGAATTTTCTATTTCGTTTGGAGAGGGGGTCTTTCTCCCTCAATTGTTTCATAAGCTTGAGAAGGGGGCAAAATTCATAAGCACCAAGCCGTGCGTTTTGTTGCTATACTTTACTTTAACAGATTTTGGGCTTTAGAGGGTTGAAAAATATTTGGAACTAGGAAACATTCTCTAAATCTTAATTTTTGTGAAGAATTTGAATGTGAATGTTTCTTGGTAGCGTATATAAGAGAAAACAAGTGTTTACGCATTATGTAACAAGAATTTTAGCAGACGATTAATTTAAAGATTTTTGATCACTGAAATATATTTTTAAACTTGCATTAATCCGGAATTTTCTGGAACAATTCAGAATATCATGGAATTCTGAATTTCGCTAAGAGTTTCTAAGAATTCTTCAGAAGTTTTCCCTGTTCTTTACATATACCAAGTCTAGTAATATCGTCAAAAAATTCAATGTAGAGGTTTTGATGAATTCCAAGAATCATTTATGTATTTCTGTCGATTTTTCTGTTTTAAGATATGATAATTAAGAAATGAGAAAAAATTTATTATTGCAATTTGATGTAATGATAATACAGTCAAATCTCGCTTATCGAATGATTCGCATAACGAACAAAACAAAATCTTAAACAAAAACAAAAACAAAAAAAATGATCCACCTAACGAGCGATGTGTCGCCAAAAGAGTGACGAAATGACATTGTGATGTCACATTCAGAATATTGGTTTTTTTTAATTAAAAGTAAAAGCATAAAATGAATAGTTAATTTGTAATTCAAAATAAATAAAATTGCGAGACATTTTAGTAAGTGTCATAGTTTTACACTGCGATGCGTGAAAGAATAGTTTCAATGAATGCGAGCACAAATACAGGCATAGCTAAGAACTATATTCTATGCTGAGAAGGTTTCATCATTGTGATTGGCAACAACATCGACCATCTTGTGAAATAAGCGAGATGATGAAAGTAGGAAAATTGTTACTTTGTATTTTGAGAAACATCACCTTAATAAGGCAGTAGCTATGCGCGCTGTAAATTTATTTAACGATTATGTTGAGTCTTATTTTCTCCTAATTTTGAAACATAGCTAAAAAAAAAAAATGTCTTTACATAACTTTCTTGTTAAAAAAAAAGCATATATTATAATTTTAAGTTTTGTTTTTGTAATGAAACACATTAACCTATTTTACATTGATTTACATTGATCTATTTTACATTTTGCTTAACGAATAAAACTCGGGAGCGAATTATGCTAGGTTCCACTGTGTATAGAAATAGTATAAGTAACCAATTCTTAACTAAATTATTGGGTCATTGGAAATAAGTCATTGGAAAGTCTGTTAGTCTGTCTGTTTTCAAGTACGCATTATGCAAAAAGCTATTAAACTCAACGAATGAAATGTCACTTATATATTTTTTTATCATAATTGTAGGTTATATTAAATTTTTAACTAAATTTATCATTGTTGTCTGTCTGTTCACATGTAGATTTATAAATTAAATCTTAAATTTTACGGGCTTTGTATGCAGTGTTAGTTCTAAAATCAATGTTGAATGTTGAACCAAATCCTCCAGTGGGTTGATTGTCATAGACTAGTCTGTTCATGAGATATGTGAACACGATAATTTAAAAAATAACAAAAAAAAAAAAAAAAAGAATTTCTTAAATTAAATTTGTTATATTCTCTTTACACTAAATTATAGTTCCGCATCAAATCCTTTACCTATATTTTTATTCTCTTCACCAGAACTATTATTTAAGATATAATTTAATTTGAATATTTTTCATTAATTATTAATATAATTTTTCAAAATGAATTTATTATTTTAAAACTTAGTACAAATTAATTTTCGAATAATGCTTTTTCATTGTTTACAAACAAAGATTTAGTTTTTAATTTAATTTCTTTTTTACATGCAGAAAGATTTGTTTTTTAGATAACGTTTGCTTTTGTAGCAAATAAATATTTGTTTTCTATCATTTTTTTATTTTTAGATTTTTTATCAGAAATAAATTATAAACCTACTATTTTAGAATAAAATTATTATAAAAATAAAACAATTTAATTTTTAAATATCGTTTTCAGTTTTTTTTTTACGAATATATATTTATTTTATTAATATTTTTTGTAATTTGCGAATTTATTTTAACTATTCTTATAAAAAAAAGAACTTTAATTTAAAAGAGCTTAATTTTTAAGTATCGTTTGCAGTTTTTTTATGAATATGTATCTGTTTTGTTAATATTTTCTTTCGTTTGCGAATTTACTTTGACTTTTCTTTTTAAAAAAAAATCCCTGAAAATGGCTAATAGTCATTTATTTTTAAAATTAATATAACACAAATCACATTCATTTTTTAAATTTTATTTATTTATTTTGCTCTGCCATTTTCAATTTCAAGTAACATTTATTTTTTCCAACGCATGATTATTTCTTATATTTGAAGTATTACTTACATTTTTTCTTTTGAAACGATTCTTTTTTTTTAAAGTAATCTGTGTTTCTAAGATTAAATTCGGTATAATTGTGTTATCAGTGTTTAAAATTAGTTTAATTTAAATATCATTTGTCTTTTGCACTCTGTCATTTCCAAATTCCTGTAAAATCTCTTCTCTTTATTATTTAAATATTTAATTTATGTTTGAATGTAACTATTCAACTACTATAACTGCATCGCTTTGAAACACTTCATTTACCTTTCCTGTTTAGTTTAGCCCTCTTTTCGCTTAACTCCAATATTCCAGGTATAATTTGTTTGTCCACATTCGAATGGGCTGTCACAAACTCGATTAGAATATTCGCTGCTGCCATTCGTGGCCAATACCCCTTGGGATGAATTTGAACATCTATCTCTTGTTAAATCGATCTATTTAATGTCAGAGCCAGGCTTTCATTTGCATCCCGGCACAATCCAGGCCTCTAACTAATTATTCTTCTTCATTACTCTTCGTTTTGTGGCAACGGTTGTGTCTAGTGAGCGCTTTGCTTGACGATAAGCAGACACCGATGGCTGGATAGTTGAATGCGTTTATTAGTTCATTTGTTGATGTTGTTTTGGAAAAGATACAAAGTAGAGATGAATAAGTTGTTTCGCTACTAATTGATGTAATTTTTATCAATTATAGGTTACTATGTAATAATATTTATACGAAATCAGTTAGCATTTTTTGTTAACAGTAAAGACTATTTTATAAATTTGGAGCAAATACAAGAAAATAAAGGAAATTCGAACGAAATACCTTTGTATGATAATACGTTAAAAAGCATTATTTATTTTATCGTCTGCGCTTTTTAGTTTCATTTCGAATCGTCTTTTTTATATCGATTGAATAAAATTTTGTGATATAATACAAAATGCGAGATATTTTCATTAAAATCGGAAAAGTACGCGAGCAGATTTTCACAATTAAATATTTTTTAATGTAAATTTATTTATTTTCTGTAAAATTCCGCCTACATTCTTGAGCATTTTATAAGAAAACATTAGTAGGGATATTTTGTTTCAACCATAATATAATAAGTTTGAAAAAATTCAGAGAAAAAAATTACCTTTAATTAACGTTAATATTATTCAAAAACTAATGTTGTATTTTTGTTCCTTATTTTAAAGTAGTTTCAAAATGGTTTTTCTGCAATAATATGCTTTTAAGTTATTTGTCAAAAGTTAATATATTTATTAATTTTTACCAGGTATTTTTTATTTTGTATTTATGGATATTTATGATATTGATTTGTTTTTGAATTTATTTCTATCAGTATTAACTTTTCCTCTATTTTTTTAATCTTGTATGTGTCGATTAGTAAATTTTAAAAATGATAATTCCGTGTTTTTCTGTTCTAATTTACAATATACGGATTTATGAACCTTGTGCAAAGTCTAGGTTTTGTTGCTGGAAGCCCTGAGGTTTCAGATCTTATTCCATAAAAGTGCTCTGAATTAATATCCTTTCATTTATAGTATTTTCAACATAAATACTATTTTTTGTACAAAATTTGATAAATGCACAATCTTTTTATCGTCTAAAATATTTATCGCTTATTTTTAACTAGAATTAGAATACCCAATGGAGCCTGATGGCTTTTGAAAAACAGTCATAGCTAATTTTCGCCGTAAGTTTTTATCATGTGAGAACATGATGTTGTTTCGGTTTGGGGATTCTTGAAAACTCAAAATGCACAGGATGAAAATTGGCGATTTATCGCTTTTGAGGCATCATTTTATCGCTTTTAGATTTATTAGGAAGTAGTAAAGAAGGTTGCCACTTTGGCAACTTATCGTCAACAAAAAGTTGCAACTTTGCATGGATGTCCACCATGTATCCGATGCTCCTGTCTTGCCAATAAAGGGCAGGGTCATGAGCACGATACAGCGAGGTGAGGTATCGAAAGTTTTGTATGTATAATTTTTTAAAAAATTTTCTTGCTGGCAAAAAAAGTTTTGGAACTCGCACGTTTCTGTGATAGGGGGAAAATATCATAACTTTTCTAATAGTTGATGATTGCGCAATACAATGTCATGTGGTCATTCCAAATCAGTTTAAACCGGATTTTTGGGGGGGGGGGAAACCTTCCCCCGATATAAAAGTTTAAAGCTTGAACGATTTTGAGATGGAAAAGAACCATCGTTTTCTAAATATCGACGAATGCGTAATCTGATAATCAGTGATTGTTTAACACCGGTTATTTTCGGGAAAAATAATTCTGACCTCGAAAAAAATTTTAGAATTCGATAATTTTGAGGTGGTCAAAAACCATCGCTTTTCTAAACGTTGGTGATTGCGAAATATGAGTCATGTGAGAACATGAGGTTTTCCTGTCGGATTGATTCACGTGAATTTCAGTTTTCTTTTTAAAAAAATATTTATTGTTTAATTAATATTTGTATTTTCTTTGTCATGTTTTTAAGCTTATAAAATGTCGTTGAATTTGGTCTAGTTATCTACAAGGAGATATGGAATATACATATATAGAGAGCCAAATGCCTTTTATTCATATGGAGGCATACAAACAAATATTTATTTTTATAAAATTCTTGGAATTTCAAACATTTTTTTAGTTAGTTAATGGAGAAAAAAATTGTTATTTGATATTCAGCTCATTATTTCTTTAAGGAATGAGTATTTGATTTTTTTTTCAACTCAATTTCAAATCTCAAAATCTTTTAGAAAGACTTAAAAAAAGAAAAATTCCTTTTAGAAACCAAATTTACAAGTCTTAGAAGTCCCAGCATTTCTTGGAATTCTCCTACTGGCCTAGTTGAATTGCAAATTGCGGAGAAAATCCTTTCCTGACAAACAGCCTGCTGACGAACGGATTCATTTTTATCAAAGTCTTGTTGCGATGCAAGCGTTTTTCCCTTTCGCTGATTTTTAGAAATCCATATTTCGTTTTTTTAAAAGTATTCAAAGTTCCTTCAAAGCAACTTCCCGCTGAAATATAGCGTCATCCAATGTGTATTCAGTGGATATTTTTTTTTCTTTGTGTCAAAGGAATTTTTTTTTTTTCATAATCATTTTGATCTTTTTGTAAAAGTTTCGACTTATGATTGTGGATCTTGTTTCTTCTGTCCATTTTCCACCTGTCTTTTTTTCGTTGTTTAGTTTAATTAATTTCTTAAACTTTCAGTTTTCAGATGTGTCTTATAAATTATGCAGTTTAAGATTTTATTTTACATGCGCCTTAATAGGGTGTAGTAGTTTATTTAGTTACATTAACGTTCTGTTTGAAAGCAGTAATGGGGTCAAATTGGGAATATTAAAAATAAATAAATAAATATTTCCTTGTCTGCTATTAAAAAGCTACAAAAATGTATTTTTGAAAACTTTTTATTACTGATATCTTCAAAACAAAAATCATCTTTGAAAATTTAATTCATCTCCAGATATTACACGTTATATAAGCATTATAAATTTGCTTTATAAATGTATATATGAAGAAAATGATCCGAGAGAAGGAATAATTATAATTTGGCATTCGGCTAATTTCTGTTTCGTCTTTTCTTTCCACATTTATTGTTTGTACTATAACGTGATCTCAGAGTACTTTTTTATATTTCTTTTTGAAATTTTCATTAATTTTTAGATGTTATACGCCATTTAAATATTATAAATTTGCTTTATAAAGGTACATCTAAAGAAAGTCATCCGAGAGAAGGAAGAATTATAAATTGGCATTCGGCCAATTTCTGTTTCTTCTTCTTTTCCTTCTAAATTTATTGTTCATTGTAAAAAGTGATCTCAAAGTTCTTTTTTAGACTTCTCTTGGGTTAATCGTTGACGGAATGAGTTGTTTATTAACCAGCCTTCCCTCATACAATTTTTTTTTCTTGATAAAACTAGACAAATATGTTGTTCATTTTGTACTGATTTTTAGATGCTACATGCAGTATTAATGTATAGATACAACTCGTTATATTAAACTAAATACATTTTTTAACATGGTTGTAGATATTTTAATTTTTGAAAGCTGTCTTTTGAAAAATTACTCAATTTTGAATTGACGAGACAGCTCAGAAAATTTGTTATAGTTTTCTTCTTCAATTCATACTTATTCCACTGAATATCATGTCCCTAAATGAAGTCTTATCTTATCCTTATATGAATGCTTGTTTAGAAATATATTAAATGTATGTGTCTTTTATATTCCTCAGTTGAACAGTACAAGACCTTCAATATGTTGATGGTATTGTTTTAATTGCCTATCATATTTTCACCAGTATATGTTATAGTTGTATCTGATGACAAGTTGAATTTATAAAAGATGCAGGACATTTTTTTATGGTTTTGTGGGTATTTTTGTATTTTGAGACTTGTCTTTTCAAAAATTGTTCAATTTTCAAAATTTGCTACAATTTTTTAACTAACTGCCTTATGTTATCCAATGACTACATTTGAAAAATTTCTTCTATGTCCTTTTAAGGTTCTTACAAGACCTTTGATGTATGGATAATTTTATTTTGACTGTCCATCCATCAATAGTTGTAAGAGATGTATCTGAAGACATGAATTCATATTAAATTTATGAAAGATATGACATTTTATTTTATATTTATGTAGTCATTGTTGTGCTTTGAAAATCGTCTTTTGGAAAAATTGCTGAATTCTAAATTTACAAACTACCGAAGAAGACGTAATGCAACTGTAATACATTCCTATATTTTACTGAATGCCTTGTCATTTCATCAAATAAATTCCTATCTTTAAATGTCTTTTAAATTTATCTACCAAATTTTGCAAGTCGCCATTGTATATTGGTTTTAATCATTCATCATGTTTTCGTCAGTATGTTAAAATAGATGTATCGGAAGATTTCCGATAGATGATGATGGACATTTTCTTTGAATAATGATGGAAATTTCCATCATTACATTTAAACAAAAAAATTGTACTTAAAACAGATGTACTGTAAATTGGTTGTTGCTGGCAAATGTTTTCACGACTATTGCGCAATAAGTAACGTAACCACAAAAAAAAAAAAAAAAAGTCACAATCATTATAGCAGGTTTGAACCGCTGTTTGTTGTGGTTGGAAGAAACATGCGATTTCTTAAATATTTTTTTATAACTAATCCGAGCTTCTTTTTTTTTTTCTAATAAAAGCGATAATGCGTGGAAAAAAGGTTAGTGTTTCTGTTATTTTTGTGCAATTTATATCGAATACCCCAAATAAGCCCAAAGCCATCTGACAGAAATTGACATCACTGTGCAGTTGTTTCACTTCTAATGTATGACGAAAATGTTTTTTACTATATGTTTATTCTATGTTATTTTTGTAGAGTAATTTAGAAGAGAGGATATTGAAGATTGGCCAAAAGTATAGATGGGTCACTCCGGTGCAAATAACCTAAATGCAAAGGGTATTCTACAATTTCATGTATTAAATGTTGAATTAATTTTTGTCTAAATATGAATAATAATTGTTTTTTTAACTAGCATCAGGAATAAAAATGATACAAAGATATTTTTATTTATTTTATACTGAGCTTCGCATGTAAATTTGCATGATGATAAATATTTCCATCACACTATTTTTTTAATTATTTTTTATCATATGTTTATACTAGGATTTTTTAATCATTCTTCCTATAATCTAGAGCATGAATTATATCACCCTGATTTATTTCACAAAAGAAAAGAAAAATATGCCAAGAACGGTTATAATTATTATCAGATTGATTTTATAGAAACTGCATGACACTTTTCTTACTGTTATTGGTACATTTTATGTCCTTGAATACAGCCTACAGCCTTTTCGAAAGCTGACCAATTCTTAATTGACAAACAAATGAAGATAACTTATCACAACTGTACTCAGTAATACCTTCAAACATCTTACCGAATGCCTTATCATGCCATCAAATGGAATCTCTTATCTTTTCCATTCTCAAAGAGGCTTTTATATTCTTCCACTGAACCTTTCAGACCCTCTTTTCAAATTCCTGCACACCAGGTATGTCATCTTGTAAAATTCCATTACTGAATCAAGTCGACCGGCGACAGTGAAGAATAATTGCAACAAGGGGAGGATGGCTTAAAATGATTTGAAGAGTGGCTGTTTCTGCTGTCTGTGCAATCGATGGGGCGATGCTTTGATATGCGATTAACACGCTTCGGAGCTACGTCCTGGACTCTTTTCTTCCCGGTCGAAATGTAATTTAAGCTGCCGGATCATTTGCCGGATGACTTCGTTAAAATCAGATTTTACGTCGCTGGAACACTGACTGACAATGGCGGTTTTGTTTAATAGGATTATTGGTTTATTGTTGGCGTGGTTCTTGAACATTCGATGTGGTGGAATGCTTTAAATTTTAATCTGTAATCACCTGTCTGTTACAGCTTTTTTTTTTTTAAATGACGAGGACAGTCGCTGCGGTGAAAATAAGTTTGAAATGATGGAAATTATCGATGTATGAGCAGGATGTTATCGATATTTAGCAGTAAAATTCAAACAGTTGCTGCTGAAAATTGTCATATTTTATTCTATTTTATTTCTTTTTATATTTTCACGTTGATAAAGATGGAATGTTTTAATCAGTTTTTGCTTTATTTTTTTTATTTTTTTTGTTTGTTTCCAATGATAAAACAATATATAAAGTTATTTTTTAAAGCATTATTAATCGATTAATCTTTTAAATTTTGATTCTGTGCGAATGACTTTATCTATTTGAGAATTTGAGTGAGGGGGAAAAAACATGACATGATTTCAGAAATAGTGAATAAAACCGAATTATGAAACATATTTAAAAAAACAAAATAGAAATAATTTTTTAAAAGTTGTAAAAGCAAAAGACGCGGAAGAGAGTATTGTAATAAAATTGTTCTTTAAAATTTTTATATATATATTTATATATATTAGGTTATTTGGAAAATAATTTTGTTTTTATCCCAACAGAGGATTTAATTGTATTTTTTCACGGCTAATTTTACACTTAAGTCGCGTAACGATTATATGTTTTGAGAACTGAAATAATAAGACTTGCTTGTGAAAAAGTTCGAATGATTCTACGCAGTAGTTTTTGGTTCCTACCCTTTCAAATATGGAGAGTGAAAAGTAGTATTTTCGGCATATTTCACTTTTTTACAATCGAAAAGGTGAGAATGCTATTCAAGCAAGAAAAAAATTGTCCGATGTATATGGAGAAGATGTCTTGATAGTACACCAGTGCCAAAACTGGTTTGCAAAATTACGGTCCGGCTATTTTGATTTTGAAGATATACCTAGAGGGCCAGTTGAAGCTGATAAAGACATAATAAAAGCATTAATTGATGCAAACCAGCAAATAAGAACTCGTGAGATTTATGAGAGATTAAATTTATCCTATTCGACTGTTCGTGATCATTTGAAATTCCTAGGTTTAATCTGGAAGCTCGACATATGGATTCCTCAGATTCTTATAGAAATAAATGTCTGGCGTCTCGTTGACGTCTGTGATTTGCTTCTTATAAGTCAAGAAAACGATCCGTTTTTGAAGTGTTTCATCTCTGGGAATGAGAAATGGGTTATCTACAACGATGTTAAACGCAAGAGATCATGGAATAAAAATGATGAACCGACTCAAAACATTTCGAAAGCCGATATTCATTTAAAAAAAAAATATTGTTCTATTAGGGATTTCTAAGGAATCGGTTTTTAGCCTCTACCGGACAACGTAAGGATCAGCTCAAGAAATGAGGGTTTGTTTGTTTGTTTAAGTGGTTCATATAGATTCACTTAAACAAACAAACAAAAAAGCCAGAAATTATCGATAGAAAAGGTGTAGTGCTTCACCAAGATAATGCGAGACTTCATACAAGCTTGGTAACTCGCCAAAATCTTTACAGCTTAGGTAGGGTATACTACCACCGCCACCATATTCTCCAGATCTGGCACCTTCTGATTACTGTTTGTTCCGGTCTCTGCAGAATATTTTAGGTGGTAAAATTTTTACTTCAAATGAGGAAGTTAAAAATCACCGGGATTAAGTGTTTTTTTTTTTTTTTTCCCAGTAAAGAAAAAATTTTTTACAAGTATGAAATGATGTTACTGTCAGAAAAATGTTAAAAAGGTATTGGACCAGAGTGGACGATATATAATTCAATAAAATATTTATTCACTATAAGAAAATTGTCTTTCATTTTGAAAAGAAACAAACAAACAAAAACGAAATTACTTTCGGAGGAATCCAATATATATGTAAGGTGAATGGAATTCAAATTATAATTTTTTTTAAATATTGCTAGCAGCGTTTCTTCTATGATCCTTATTATCCGTAATACATCCGATGACGTAACTACTTGGACTTTACTTGTAAATACGGTTAGAAAAATATTCCGTAAAGGCTTATTGTAATGGATGTATGATAACATAGTCAACCAGCTTCAACAACAAATAACGACCTTTATTATCACGAAGACCTGAATGCACAGTTTGAAAATACACAGCCGAGATAAGCTATAAAGAGCAGCACAACAATGCTAAGCAGCTCGATGTGCTCAGGGAGCGAACTCGTTCAACTATTAACTAGAACTGAAATTAAATGCCTCCAACTTAGTCTCTGGGCCTTTTTATGAGTCCCGAGACAAGATTCACGAATGATCACCGTTCTAATGGAACTATCGCCAATATCCCTGCAGTTTTTAAAATCTTCAATTCTGTCTACCAAAATGGTCACTAAGGTCGGGGATCATTGATCCGGCCACCTTGCAAAAACCGATAGAAGCAACATTACAAATTCGTAAACAATATCGAAGTTTTATTTAATTTGAATATTATATTAAATAGTAGAATATTGCATGTAACAGATGTAATTTTCTACTATTGAGAATGATTACAAATACATTTCAAAATGAAATAGTTTCCAAGTGACTGAATGTGACTTTTGTTGAGCCTTCTTTATTGTTTCATTCTTCCGCCCAGTTAACTTTGTTACAAAAAAGAAAGTGCCCTACTTTAGTTTCTTTTTCGCACACATCAATAACTTCTTTATATCTAAGTCTATAGATCTGGTAGATAAATTGCCTTCCATTTCTTTTAGTCTCTGCTGTTTGTCTCCTGCACTGCTCGACCGATATCAAGTGTTGATGATCTCTATACCTAAATCTTGTCCGTTCCATGAGTAGCAGTTCATTTGGTTGACATACTGCCTTGTATATATTTCCCGCCCTCTTGGAACACAAAAGGAATATATATAAAAAAGAAAGAAAACAAAACTGTGCCGGACAAAATGACCCGTTATCTCCCGTCACTATGGGCCAATAGCTGACCATCAACAACGACCAAATTCGACCGGACGTCTCGCCTAATGTCCGACCATCATATATACTTCCAAAGCGCAGAAGCCAAAAGAAAAGCTGGTGATATATAGATATATAAAAAGACAAAACTCGCGGAAAATGATTCCCCTATTGTTGTTGGAATTTTTTTTTTCTTTGCTGCGCACCCTAACGATGTGACCAAACGACTTGCCCATTTTTCCTGCGTGAAAGTTGGCATCACAACTTTTCATTAGTTGGGCCGGTATTACTGGAGTAGCGGTGGCAATGAAGTAGTAACAATGTTGTGTAAGTCTTCGTTAGTTTCTGTTGGCAATTTGTTTTCTTTAGAGGTGGCTTGCTGTTGTACCTGGGGGGGGGGGATGATCGTTTTTTGTGGAGGTCCTTGTTATTTAATAAAGCATGATCATTTGGAGTTATAAAGGCAAGAGAATCATTCGTTATTTGTTTATAATGGCCACCCTTTCATACAATCTTTAAATAATGAATTTTTTTTCATGCTTCCATTTAACTTATTTCTTGTTTATAAAAATTAAAGAAGACAGCAAAATAAATATGCTTCTTTGATTTTCATGCAGTCCGCAAAGTTCAAGCGTTATTACAATATTTTTATTTGAATTAATTTTAATAATTTATGTCAAACAAACAAAAGGCGTCGTCACTTTTTTATAATTTTTTTTCGCACGTTTACGTAATTTATTGTATGTTTGTAATGTCTGAGCTTTAAAAAATTAAACGTCATAACAATACTTTACGCAAATGTATTTTATTGGTTGATGACAATTAGGAAAAAAACGCCGTCGGTTAAAAAAAATAATAATGGATTTTTATAAACATGTATTGAATGTATTTTATATTTGTAAACTGAGCGTTATAACAATATCTTAATGCGATCTTATTTTATTGACTGATTATGAACAATGCATCGTCATTTTTTTATTTAACAAAATATTTTTGCACAGTTCCATTTTAATTTATTTCATGTTTGTTATGATTTCATCTGTATATTAACGCAAAGCAACACTAAGGCTATTTTGGGACGGACCTCGTAATTTTGAACCGCGGTCAGATAGCGAGGACGACATTTGAGCTGTCCCCACCTCTCTCACATCACACCAACGGGAGAATGTTTGGCCCAGACGAATTTAACGTGCACAAGACCCGCTTACACGACGGTCCTTCGGTAGAATCGGGTCTCGAGCCTGAAACGCTCCGGTTCCGAAGCCGAAGCCGTACCATCAGGTCGTCGCGTCCAAAATTTGGCAGGAAACTGCACTTGAGTCTCAAGTTGACATATCGAATTTCATTTATTTAAGTCATTACGTTAAAAGGTAGGCGTCCTGGATAACGCGTCTTTCCCGTTTTCTGGGCGCCCCGTGTTCGAGTCCTGGTTTGGGCATGTTTGTTCTTCACCCTGTGTTCTGAGAACTTCCCCCCCCCCCCCACTGTAAAAAGAGGTTGTGCAAGTAAGTGTGTGAGTGACATCTTCATATGAGCTAGAAGTCAGACTTCTGTCCTCGGGTGCTTAGGGGTCTTTACACTCAGAATTTACTGCAACCTCCTTTCCATGGTAACGCGGACACGATATCGTCATCAACACTACGTTAAAATGCATTCGACAGTACAAACAGATAGCGATCAAACGTTTCATGGATTTCGTTCAAAATTTGACAAATGTTTGTATTTTAAATTATAAATCTATGTACCGAATTTTATCTGCCTAGCTCTTTGCGTTTTAGTTATCGAATTCATTTATCTTGAGCAATCAGACTTCTTGACAACAGATTTCTTTCTAAATTTGAAAGAAAATCTAGAAAAATTGTTGTATTTTCATATTCCAAACTTAAACCATTTAGCTCCAAGCGTTTTTGAGTTATAGGATTCACAGACATAATGTCGAAAATGTGTTGCTCGTTCTCGAGGATGTTTGAAATGTAGAGATTCATGAAAATTTCAAGTTCGAATTTTTTGACGATTACATTATTTTATCTATATTTTATATCTTATAAAAGAAAAAAATATACATATGGAAACTTTATAATTTAAAATGGCGAGTACTGTGATTTAATTTCAGAAGTATAATATGATTAAATGAATCTTAATCGTTTCCCCATTAAATAGCGAAAGCACAAACATCTAGCCCTAATCTCTCAATTAAGTCTGTGAATATACCAATACTATTTAGCATTTATTCCTTTTTATTACTTGCTAATATTTACTTTTTCGTTTCCAAAAGAAGGCAACCCAGATTCTTTTCACACTGTTACATTAATTTATTCCATTAAATAACCTCACTCGCAAATCCTTCACATTCATTAGAACACAATCTTAACTACCTCACCCCCACACCGAGGACTTAGCATGCTGTCATGCCTTAATCGTTCCACAGAAATTCGCGATCGCTCATTCCCAAGTTTCGCGACGTCTTCAAGGTTCGCCGTCACTATGAATAACAATGCGGTGGGGCGACATCTGTTGAAGGCATTTGTCATCCACGCCCCGGCCCTTTTGTTCTAAGATTCCTTCAGCCCTCGGCTTCCGGCGGGCGTGATTCGAATAGGGGTCGAGCTGGGGCTTTTAACCCAGCATCATGTTTATGCATGCAGCGATCGCTCATGCTAGCTTTGCGTGTTGCTGTTTCTGGTGATATTTTCCCGGATTTATAGGGTGTGCAGTTTAATCTGTGGCAGCATTAGGAGTGCAAATCCGTTTTCTGGTTGGCTGGGCAGGGCAAGATGGAGTTGTTTGGCGTTAAAAGACGCCGCGGTGTAAAAGTATCGGTAGATGGTGTCTGTGTATATATCGACTTGTTGAAAATTTTGGTTTTCCATTTGGTTCTTAGTAGTGTCTGTGTATATCTCAACAGTTATTTTTTTTTCATTTGGTTCTTAGTACTGTATGTGTAAATATCGATAGTTACTGAAAATTTTGTTTTTCCATTCGGTTCTTTGTAGTTTTGTTTCTGTTAAAAAAATTCTAATCATTTTCTAACATTAAAAGTACCTAATCAAGAAAGGAAATGCTAAAATGAGTCCTGTGTATGCTGCAGCTGTGATACATTTCCATTGAAACATGGATTTCAATGTTTTCGGTAACGGATTATATATTCTAGTTCGAATAAATTTCTTTTGTGTAATGATTTGACAGTATTTTTAATATTTCAAACACTTTTTGTATAAATTTAATCATGTAATTTCTCGGTTCGTCATACATATTTTACTTGGCGCAATTCATCATTTTTCAAAGGTCATTTTTTTCTTCTTTCTAAATCGGTGTCATGTCAGATTGTGATTAGGATATCTAGAAACACATGCTTAGTTGAGAATACGTTTATTAAATTAGCTGCAAGGATAATTTTTCTTTATATTAAGATTATAATATTTAGCATTTCTTACTTTCTCGTATACATAGTATAGAGAAAGTATAGAAATCGTCCAAAAATTCAAACTGGGGTTTTGACGAATCTCCACGTTTTACACCCCTCGGAGTTCAACAAGCACATTTTTGGAAAATATCCGTCTATTTGTCTGTGACAAAGATAACTCAAAAATGATTTGAGCTAAATGGATGAAATTTGGTATACGATCTTTATACAAAATTTGCAGATTTCTATCAAAGTTTGAGCAAAATCCGGATCCAGAATTTAGAAGTCTGTCTGTCCGGCTGTTCGAATATAATTTAACACGATTATTATAAAACAAAAAGACCTAGATTGATAAAATTCGATATACAGAATTGACACCTATAGGCAAAACACCTAATTAATTTTGAGCCAAATCCAATAAGGGATTAACCATCTGCCAGTCTGTAATTTTAGAAACATATAAACACGATAACTCAAAGTTCATATGACTTAATTTACATACCAAAATTGATATAATTTCTGACTACAAGTGAAATTTTGTGTCAAATTTTTTATTTTACTTCAATTGGTTGGAAAAAACGCGTCTAAAACACAAACTCGGTTTTCGAATGCTATTAATATCATGGCAAGATTTAATCGCCAAAGCACTCGCCAAGGAAAAGTGTGCCATAATGTTTGGTTAGACCACTCCCACTGGTTTCTGTTGGAGCCTAGTATTTTTAGTATCGCTTGGATTAATATTTTTAAGATTAAGAAGATACAACTGTTAAATTCTTTAAAAAAACTCAAAAATGAATCATTTTAAAATTTAACATTTTCATTCCTTACATTTCATAAATTTTTATTTTTATTTTTTTATACCTTCATGTACCAACTATTCGTCCACCGTGTTAGTAGGATTAATTTAGTAATGTGGAAAGAGATAATTAAATTTTTGTGATTGCCTATTTTTGGTTTGAAATTTCTCATCAAAATATTTTTGTTAAATAAATATCTGGCTTTTAAGTTTATTTTTGTCTTTTCTCATTGCTGTGTAATAGATTAATTAATAATCAGTTTGTATAGTTTCATAATAATCGCCGTTGTCAACCAGCTGATTCACCAAATTTAATTTAGTTATGTTAACGTCCCGTTTCAAAGCAACACTAGGGCTATTTTGGGACCGACCTCGTAATTTTGAACCACGGTCAGATGACGAGGACGATACCTGAGTTGGCACTCCGTCTCTGTAAACTTCCGCACAACACTAGCGGGATGATGTTTGGCTCCAGCGGATTTAACGTGCACCAGACCTGCTTGCACGACAGTTCTTCGGTGAAATCGGGTCTTGAACCTGAAACCCTCCGATTCCGAAGCCGAGACCTTACCACCAGGCCATCCCGGGCCTGCTGATTCGCCAAGAATATTACTTATTTTTAATATCAATTAAATCTCTTATGAATAAATTTATGTTGAAGATTATGAAAGTACTTTTAAACATCAAGTGACAGACATGAATTTCATCAAGTGACAGACCCGTGACAAAACATCAAGTGACAGACCCGTGTTATTTTCTTAGCCTGACACTTGTTCTGGTGACTATGCACATGAATCTTTTTATGCAGTTAATCCCCATGATATAACATAATCATAAAACCTGTTGGACTAGGTGCTTTCAAGTTTTCTTGCAGATTTTTTTTTTAATAAAACTGTTATCCCTTCGCCATGCTTTAAATCGTGGACATTGTGCAAATCTTTGAATACCATCAGCGCTCATATTTTAATTTTCATACCTTAGAGTTGTTTGTTTTGTAGTACAGTAAAGAAAAACAATTCATGTTCATTAAATACGATCAATAGTTACAAAATATCTATTTTTGACGTGAAACTGGTATATTACTGATTCTAGCGTACGATCTTTGGCGATTAATCGCTGACGTGCTGTTTATCTCCCAAGTAGACATGTGACAATTGAACTTGCGGTAAATACCAGAAAATTGAATTTATTTCGGTTTTTTTTCTATCCAATTTGACATAGAATTACAGTATTAGTCGCTTGATCACATATCAAATTTCACTAATCCAGGTTGTTGCGTTTTTGAATATCGCATTTGCATTCATGTGAAAGTCCATACCGGCATATAGCCAACTCTTTAACGCGTTCATTTTAGAATTTGTTGCGGATTTACATTATAAATGCTAAACTTTTCTACCAAATTTTGTCTGTCTGGCACTTTAAATTGTGTGGTATCGTTTCGCTTGTACTCGGACACCCTGACAGACTTCCTATGAATACTCTAATGTTGAAATTTGTTAAAAATTTTTTAAAAAAAGTTACATTTCCCAAATAACATTACACGACAGGTAAATTATTATTATTAAAAGGGCCATTTTTAAAATTTTAGAATGATAGAAAATTTATTAACAGCAGTTATTATGAAAAAAATTTCAAAATATCGCATAATTTTTAATTCATTAAAATTTTTAAAAAAAGTTCCTACAAGTACCCGCTTTCACCTTCCAAAATGTTTTTTGATGATAATAAATTTATAGAACGCCATCCGACACATAAATATTTATTCTCCTTTATTATTATCTGGAGAATATAAGTTTTTCTATCTTTACTTTATAATATGGCAACAGCTTGCACTTTGTTCAATACAGTAAATGTTACGAAGCAGCATTTAATAATATAAAACATCGTTAATCTTCATTACAATTACATTGGATTAATATTATGCTAGTAATTTTACTTAATTGACGAAGACCAAAAGAATGCTTATATTATGAGAAAGGATATTTTTCCTTAAGAAGTATTTTAATACGATTAAATAGATTCTTGAGGATTACCGTTGATTGTAATGATGTTAATTATATAAATGTAAAAAGGGGAACTCTTATTTAATAAAGGATTAAAAAAATATCTTTGTTTGGAAAAAAAAAATTTTATAAACTCTATTTGTGACATATTTTCCTGAAATACTAGCTTTAATCTTGTAAATGACTTCCATTAAGCTGTTAAATTAGAAAGAAAAAGCAACTGAAAATTGGCAATAATTTTCTTGTAATATCTTCAATCTTGTTATTGAAATCTGTTTGGCAAAATGAGCTTTCAATTTCCAGTTAAAATCGTTTGCTTAAAAAAAAACAAAAAAAACAATGCATTATTATTTTTTTCTTTCTTTCTATATTTTTGTATTATTCTTTTATGAAGCCAAACAGCTTGTAAAATTATATCTGCTGAAAAATATTTGTTTAAAAAAATGAATATTTTTAAAAGCCAATCATCTGTTTAGAAATTTAATAATGGATCTTCTCGTTCTTAATTTTTTTCCCCCTTCTTTGTGATTTTTTTTGTTTTGTTTTTTGTTATCTTTAGATAATCACGTTTTCGAACTTTCATTTCGCCTTATTTCATGTGTTTAAGCGTTATTATTATTTTATTGCTTCAGTCGTTTTCAGTGTGCCTTATGACAGGTTGATTTTACGGTCATTATCAAGTGCCGTTTTTTCCAGTTTATCTTGTCACTATTATTTCAAATTTCTCTTTTATTTCAGAATACCATTTATTAAAATTGCTCTATGATTGTTATTAGATTGTTGCAGATATATTTCTAGATCGTTTAAAGAATAACAAATCCATCAAATATTTCAAAGGTAGGGGGAGGGGGTGATCTTTTTGTTACTGAGAATTTTTCCTTCGATCTTTTTAAAGGAATTGGAACATTTTTAATAAAAATCGTAAAAATTTGAATTGGGGAGCTTTTTTGCCAGCAAATGATGTCAAATTTAATATTATTGAAACGCATCGGCTGTTTCTCTTATGAAGTATTAAAATACTTATCTCTTAAAATATTTGTTTTTATTGACAAGTTGAAAATGGGTTTTGAAGCTCTTATTGTTAAGTTCTTAACCTCGGTCTTTAAAATGTTGAAAAAAAGACCCAGAATAAGATAATTCTATAATTAGAAATATTTTTCCTGAAGATATTTAATTAAAATTGAATTCCTTTTAATGTCAATTAATCGTGAATGCGGCTAGTAAATAATATTATTTAAACTTAAAGGGGAAGGAATTCGTATAGAATATTTTATTTAGAATTATTATTACTGTCATTTCAGAAGATATTTGCTGGTATGGCATGAAAGTTTGGAAAAAGGAAAGTGTCGCCTAAGATGTTCTTTTCGACATTTTATCGCCGCTTAATACAAGAGATCCATTCCCAAATAGTCTTCATGTAACTTCTAAACGAGATGCTTATCTGTTTGTTTAACTAAACAATAATTTAAAATAAGTTTTTCTTTGAAAAATTTTCAGTTTTAAACAATACAAATACCTGTTCTTATATTTTATTTTTCTTTGATTTAAAGCTGTTGAAGATGAAATATATATATATATATATATATATTCCATAAGAAAATTCAGAAGAGATATTTTTCTTCATATTTGGATTGATAAATGGTTACTATTTTAAATTAGAAATCAATAACCGCCTTCGGCAACCAATTCTTCGCCTATCATTTTTAATAGTATTAAATCTAGTCATTTCAACTTACTTTGATGAATTACGTCTTGTCTTAATAAATAAAAGTATTATTTTAAAATGAACTTTAACAATAAGCATACAGCGTTCTGATTGGTTTAACAATTCCGAAATGGGTGAAATCGGTCCATTTGCTAAGGCGGGGGAGCCTGAAAAAATTTTGTTTTTCAATATCTCTTGAAATTTAAATTGGTTGAAAGGGGAGGGGGCGTGACCATTGATTGCGTATTTAAAAATCAGGAAATTTCATACGATATGAAAATTTTCGAAATCGGTACAACAGTTGTGATTGCGGAATACTATCACAAATTTTCGCCACTGTACATTGAATAATTGATTTTAAAATTCATTCAAAAATGAAAGATGGGATGATTGGCCATTATTAATGTATGTAGAAGTTACTGGGATAAAAATTGTGGAAATTCGGCCAATGCCTGTGTATGGAGGGCTGGTTCTTTGGATTTCCGTATTATTTTAAGTATAAATAAATAAATAAGAAAATACTTCCTCCGATTAAACATTTGTTTCTTTATTGAAGATACAATCTGCTGAATCAAAATATTTCAGAAATAATTTTTTGCGAAATGGAAATTTAAAGCGATAAAGAATCACGCATGAAAGACATTTTTCATAATGAAAGCAGTGCATAAATATTGATTATCAAATAAGCCATTAAAAGTAAGCATTAACGAAACGACTTTCAATTCAGTACCATATTAATTCACTTTAACGGCGAAATTAAGCCATATTTAACCACTTAATGAGCTAGCTATTTGTACCAATACAATCTCAACTCGCCACATTAAATATTCCGCAGCAAACAAAACTCAGCCGTCCGAGTGTTCGGGCACTTAAAGGAAAGCACTTATAGAGGACCAAACGAGAATTATTTCTCAGTAATATCGTCTGAAGATCGAATTTACGACAGCATCGAAGAAGAAATACGACCTCGAAATGACTAATTATTATTCCCTAAGAAGCAATTACGGACGCAGAAATACTCCAGTTCATTCGTCCTTTGTTATTTATTAGCGAGAAACGCGGGTATAATTCGGTGAGAATTGAAATAAAATTCTTTCACCATTACTGGTAGAATGGTTCGACCGTGGGTAATTGTTGCTAGGCAACGGCGTGCAAAATGGCGGCCATTAAAATTAATTTATTAGAGTCTCGGTTTCATAGGGCGTAAAAAGGCCAGCAACACGTGGCAGGCAACCGTAACCGTAATTCATTTTGGGGAACTGCGAAGGGAAGAATGCAGCTTCATCGAGCATAAATGAGACCCAAAGATAGAATGAAGTTTAATGTTTTTAAAAATAATGCAATTTGATAAAAGCAGCTTGATTCGATCTCTATTCGTAAGATTTGAAAATATGGGAAAAGTTCCAAGTAAGAGAGTGATAGAAAATGGTTCCTGTTTTCCGATTCACGATTCATAAATTTTGAAAATATAGAAAAATTTCGATTAAAAAAGTGATGGAAAATGGCACCTTTTTTTTCGATCTCGATTCGTAAATTTTGAAAATATAGAAAAATTTCGATTGAAACAGTGATGGAAAATGGTACCTTTTTTTTTTTAATCTCGATTCGTAAAATTTGAAAACATAGAAAAATTTTGATTAAAATAGTGATGGAAAATGGCATCTTTTTTCGATCTCGATTCGTAAATTTTGAAAACATAGGAAAATTTCGATTAAAACAGTAATGGAAAATGTCACCTTTGTTTCGATCTCAATTCGTAAATTTTGAAAATATAGAAAAATTTCGATTAAAACAGTGATGGAAAATGGCATCTTTTTTTCGATTTCGATTCGTAAATTTTGAAAATATAGCAAAAGTTCGGGTGAAACGTTGATGAAAATAAAAACTTTATTCGATTTCGAGTCATAAGACTTTAAAATATCGAAAACGTTCAGGTGAAATTGTGATGGAAAATGACAGATACATTTTCCATCTCGCTTAATAAGATACGAAAATATATAAAAAGCTTTAAGAAGTGAAGATGATGAAAAATTATTACTCTTTTTTTTAAAATCTCGATTCGTAAGATTTGAATGTATTAAAAAAATTCAGATAAAATTGTGATGGAAAATGGCAACATTACCCACTTTTTATTCGTAAGATTTTAAAATATTGATAAATTTACGTGAGACGGTGATTCCTTTTTCATTTTTTTTCCCATGAAACAATATTTTGCCATTTTAAAAATAATTCAGGACGCACGCATACAACCATATTTTTAACCGTTTTATTAGTGAATCGCAGTAAGATTTTTTTTTCAAATGTATTAAAAATAATTTTATATTTTTCACACTTACTACTCTCATATCTGTTTTTTTCTCTGGTTTCTCAACATTCAAAAATGTAAAAAGTTGATTCAAACCACTAACCCGAAATATATTCACGTTTTTAATTTTTATGCAAGATTTGCCTGCTTTTATTATTTTTAAAAGTTTTCTTTTTATTATATAACAACAATGACATACACGCAAAAAAAAAGGCACCTTTTTAATATCTTCAAAATGTGCGTGTTTATTATTTTTTAATATAAGGTTTTCAGAAACTTATCATGAAGAAACGCCAGAATATTTCTTAATTTTTAATTTATTAAAATTTTTAAAAAATTGCTCCGAGCTGCACATTTGGATATTTTAAAGTTTAAATGTACCAAATTTAGTAGCTCTAAATTAATCGATCTGGCTTATTTTATGCCATCACACACACGCACCCCAAGAGAAGAAAAAGCAAACATTTCTTTTATAACTTGAAACGAGCTATTCTTGTATTATATATATTTCGTATATCTCGGAAACAATCCTAACCATTTGGATCAATTTTTATGTTTAAAAATGTTTTTACTTTTTAAGTTTTCTGTATAGTTGTCTTTCTTAAGAAACGAGCTTTCACACACACACAACACACACACACACACACACACACACACACACACACACACACACACATTTTTTTATTACTTACTATTAGAATCTGTATATTCAACCTCCGCTCCGAAGTATCAGCAGTCCAATATTGTGGTCAAAACTGCATGAATGACGTGTGTGTTGCGATCCCCATTTCGTGGTGCGCTTTTTACTTATGTATTTATATTTAATATTTTTTACTTTTTAAGTTGATCTGTATAGATGTCTTTCCTGAAAAAACGCGATTTTACAACACACACACACATTCGCACAAAAACTATTCGAGCCTTTTTCTATCTGCTCTCCTGCTGACTTCATACGTGTAACTTCATATAGTGTCATCTCGAACCGGATTTCACCATGTTAAAACTGAGTTTAAGTTTAAAAAAAATAAAAGTAATGATGGATAAAATGTAAAATTAATACTGTAATACAGCCGATTGTTTCGAAATACATGTGAAACTAAGTGCATTCTAGATTTTTTTTTTAAATGACCAGGTCATATGTTGATAAGATTAAAAAATATTCTTATGTAATCAGTATTTGATTCGTATCTAAATACTTTCTTCGAAAAAACACGACTTTGGGGTGGGGGGAACTGCCGAATGAAGTTTGATCTTCTAAATATTCTTTATCATTAGAGATACAGATATAGGATTAAATCTTTTAATTTGAATAAAAATTTGTTTACAAAAGCTAATATAATGGATAATAATCTCAGATAAACCTCTTAAACAAAATTTTTAAAATGTAGAAAAATGTTAACAATACGAGATTTATAACATTTTAGTCTTTACATCCATAAACCACTATAAAAGCTCTGTTTTCGCTCCCTTTTGCATTGCACTGCAAAGCAGGAGCCTGATGTTTATGTGCATAAATCCTTATGCATGCAGTTATTAGGGGTCGGCGGATCGATTGCTTGGAAATTCTCTCATGACACCTTATGGTGATGAATCACCTCCGAGAACTCGATTCGTGACGTACTTTAAATGCGAATCTCGCGGGAGCATTTCTTACTTCGCTTCATTTCGAGAATGGGAAGAGGCCTTATTCTTCTTTCCTGAAACGTATTATTTCGGAATAAATAGGTGATAGAATTTTGCGTTTCGTTCGATTATGAAATATTTCGGGGGGTCTATCATGGTTGTAATTCTTTCTCCTATAGGTAATGGCGAATGTTTGAAATATGACACGTGGTATTTTGTAGAGAATTATTTTTCTTATTAATGATGGGGTGCATTGTAATTTGTTATTCTTTGTATACCGAAAAATTTGCAGATGTTATATGTTTTTGAATATATTTGGAATATAATTTGCTCGCATTTGTACTAATGTAAAAGTACTAATGTAAGGAAAAAAAATTGTAACACTATTAATATGAAACAAAAGTCTGATGTCTGAATATGTATGAAAGTTTCATTTACATTTAAAATTTAAATTTTATTAAAAAATTATTTTGAACTCTTCATCTTTGGTGACCAGTTATTAAGAGAACTGGAACGTTCTCGACAGTAAAAATTGCCAAAATTTTAGTGATAAATAAATTGGATTTTTTCATAATTTAAACTTAATATCTGATAGAAAATTTAAAGCATATAAAACGAATGATTTATTTTAATTATAAAACAATAGAAAATATTTATTTCTCGAAGTATTTGTTTTTTTAAAAATGGTAAATCAAATATGTGTTGTGATACAGTAATTTTGAAGTTCATAACTACAAATGTTTATGCTCAGAAAAAATAACTCAGTTAAATCACCGCAAAATTAATATAATGTATGAACATACGTTTAATAATTGCAATGAATATATTTTTATTTAAATATGCTAATAGTAAAAGTTTCAAAAATATTATGAATGTCGTGTAACTTCAAAAAAAATCTAAAAAATATATGATATTTTGCATGATAAATAATCTCTAAAGATTAATAATATTGTGCAGAAAAAAAAACTATTACATGCTTCAAAAATGTATATTGTGTGCATATATTGTTGTATAAAATTTAATATGATTGCAAGGAATTGAATGCGTTCCAGGCTTACCAAAATTTGAAGAAAACATGTTTCGAGAAAACAAAAAACTCTATATTTCTGTCATAGGAGCTCCTGTTAGATTCATTTTTAAAAGATAATTTATATGCATTCGAATGTTCAGACCTATACAAATTATGTATTTCTGAAATCAGTGAAATAGAATCTATTTTATTAAACTAAAATTATTATTATTATTATTATTATTATTTGAAAATACGTATATTCAAATTTTCTTTAAAAAGTATGCATAACTTGTATATTTTAAGAAATATTTTAAAGCATCAAACTGTTACAAAAGTAAAATTTAAAATTTAGATTAAAACAGATTAAACATAGATTAAAACAACGATTTAAAATTTAATCCTATGTAATCCGTAAATCGAACCTCTTGCTTGCATGCATTTTAAACTTATTTCTTTTCGTTCAAGAAATCAATTCTAAGAATCAAAAAACTTCTACATAACTGAAAAATGCTTCAGAACGAAAGTGTGATGCAGAAATAAATTGTATATCTTATAAACTCCTCTACTGCTATCTCAAACCTGACTCTTATTTAAATTTTTATCTTAACTATTATGAAGTATCAGAATAATTTTAGTGCAATTTTTATGTCAGCTAATTTAATCGTTAATTAATATATTTAAAATAATTTATAAAAACAAAATAAAATCCTCAGTCGCAATTAACGACCCGATGTCGTCAGTTTTTAATGATACAAAATTTCATGAGCCTTAGATGCATCATCGACGGTCGTCCCCCCCCCCTATATTTCCAAATGAAATATCAATATATATATATAATATAATATAATATCTTTCTATTAATAAAAAATATATGTAAACACTATGTTTTATTTGCTTTGTGATTGATAGATATCGCGTCACCTGATCCATGGCATTTGAGGTTGGTTTTGCCAGTATTGTTTGAAATACTTAGGTAAAATTATTATTACGTCGTAGTAAGTATTTATATCGCACTTAATGGTTAGATGGTATCGAAAAAAGGAAACAGCAAATGAGTTTAAAATAACATTTTTTAATTCCGTGGCAACCTAATGAATAGAATTTCGGTTTCTTTCTTTTTTTCGCATAGCGAAAATATTTCATCTCTCGGCCAGTTATGGTATGATTACCAAAAAATATACCGTTAACCCTGCATTTAAAAAAATAATAAGGAAACATGCATATTTAAAATAATAGTAATTGTAATAATAATAAAGGATTCATTATTCAAGAACAGCAGCCAAATTGGCGAGCAAAGCCCGTGTGTGTGTTTGTGTGTGTGTGTGATATAATACGCACTATTTCATTGTACATTCTTTGTGGTAGAACCTTGACAGACTCCCACAATCACAGACCGATTTCGACAATTATTATTTCACGATGAAGCTTATGACCTCCAGATACGTCGTCAATATGTTTCCTCTCGCTCCCTGACCGTTCTCCATTTTGGAGAGTATTCACTAATTTAGAAAAATTTGGGAAACCGCCAAACACCACAACTAAAGGGATTTTGGCATTTTTAAAACGCAGCTGAACAATTTGAATAATTTATTCTTATTGTTCCGGTAAAGTTTAAAATATTAATTGTAAAAATATTGTGATAAGTGATAACTCATGAAAATCACAGGGCATGTGACTAAATTTTTTTCAATCAAAAATTGTAACAAATATAATTATTCTCAGTGCCACCAAGTGGTGTTCATGGTACTATCCTTAAAGAAATTAACAAGTGAACCTTAATAAGGCAGGCCAAAACATGTCGAAATTTTTTCGATTTGGGTAGATAGGTGTGTTTATTAAATTATTAAAAAAAAACTATAAATAATACATATATTTATTTGTGAATTGGATTACCGTCGAGTTTTAATAATAATGATATTATTATTATTAAAGGTTTCGTAGCAATTAATTAATTAAGTAAATAGTTTTTTTTATCGTAAAAGCAGATATTTTCGCCCATAGAAAAATCGGATATTTAAACTTGTAAATAAATAAATGAAATAACTATTCAGTACTAAAATTAATTTAAGGTCTTTCTTAAATAAAATCTGACTTTTTTTTTTCCCCATTTTTCTTGCATGTTTCGATAAAAGCAGATCAAAGAAGTTTCATCTTTTTCCAAATCTTAACGCCGTTAACAAATTTATCCAACTATTTTACGGCTCAGAAAGGAAGAAGAGCGATCAAATTACATTTCAGAGAGAATCCCACAGGGAAATTATAATGACACGACTCGCCTTTTTCCTTCTTATTTTTCCCTAATCACTGCTTAATTTCATTTTAACTGGCAAATTAAGCCATCTTGAGTCGGTTAATGAACGTGTCATTGAAGCATTAAGAGAAGCTACGGTTACAGTTAAGTCTCACCGGAGAAAAAGATTTCAGATTTTTTTTTTCTTTTGAGGGTTAGGGATGCATTTATATGTATAAAGTATTAATCATGTAGTACTGAACTCAAGTGTATCGTGATGAAGTTAAGAGCTGATTGATTAATAATTAACGAGTTAAAAGGAAAACGAATAAACAGGTCCGATCAGTAAGAATTTGCTTATTTCGTGCCAGAAGATGTTAAAGTGTTGGTTAGCTTTCTCAATTTCGAAATAATGAAGATTCTAGCTTGCATCAATTAAGCGATGCATTCGGCAATGTAATGAAGCATTAAGCAATTAAGATGTCTAATTTGTATGTGATTGTTAAAATGATAATTTGAGACAAATGTTCTGTATAATTTTTTATTCATTTCGTTTAGTTCTTGAACGGTAAGATAAAGTTTACTTTACTTATATGAGTAAGAAGAATAGAATATTTTTGAAGTAGTGCTTGCTCAGTATTTGGAGAATCGGACTGCCAGCACCATTATGTTCTTAAAAGGACCTGGGTGCAAAAAAAAGGAGGGGACGGGGGAGTGCACTAAAATATTTTTCAAAGATAAAAATAAAAGGATTCAAAATAAGTATTGAACAAATTTGACGAAATTTTTATTCAAATATGTCTATTTCATATTAGTATATATCTATTTCATATTTTGTAGGACATGACATATAACTTTTTTAGTACGATAGTACTTAAATTTTAACATTTCTCTGTGGTAGAAAAGAATTCCTTCCGAATTTGTTCATTTCCTTTACTCGATGATAGTACTAACATTTTAATGTTACTACGTGGAAGAGTGGATTTGCTCCAGGATAGTTCAGTAACTCTACTCGGTGATAATACTAACATTTCAACGTGGTAGAGAAGATTTGCTCTCTAATTGCTCAGTTACTCATTGATACTTTATTCATTGATAATACTAACATTTTATCATTCTTGCCTGGTAGAGTAGAGTAGAGTAGAATCGAATTGCTCTCGAATTTGTTCAGTTAGTGATAATAAACATTACTACGTGGTAAAGCAGAATTGCTCTCGGATTGTTCATTTAGTTTACTCGATGTACTAACATTTTAACGTTACTACGTGGTAGAGTGGATTTGCTCTCAAATAGTTCAGTAACTCTACTCGGTGATAGTACTAACATTTCACCGTGGTAGAGAAGATTTGCTCTCTAATTGCTCAGTTACACATTGATTACTCATTGATAATACTAAAATTTTATCATTATTGTCTGGTACAGTAGAGTAGAATTGCTCTCGAATTTGTTCAGTTAGTGATAATAAACATTTTAACATTACTTCGTGGTAGAGCAGAATTGCTTTCGGATTGTTCATTTAGTTTACTCGATGATAATTCTAACATTTTAACGCTACTACATGGTAGGGTAGAATTGCTGTCAGATCGTTCAGTTAATTTACTCAGTGATAGTACTAACATTTTAACATTACAACATGGTAGAGTAGATATGCTCTCGAATTGCTCAGTTATTCTACTCAATGATATACTAACATTTTATCATTACTGTGTGGTAGAGTAGCGTAGAATTGCTCTCGGGTTTTTTCAGTTAATGATAGTAAACATCTTAACATTACTACTTGGTAGATTAGAATTGATCTCGGATTGTTCATGTACTTGACTCAGTTTATTTTAATCATTCTGGCGTTATTCGTCTGGTATTGTACGAGATTTGGCAGAGAAGCAGGATATTTTTGAAGTAACGCTTGCTCAACATTTGAAGATTAGGATTGTTCAGTAAAAGATAGATCAGTCTATCAATAACGAATTATACAAAGACAAAGATTTTTATTCCTTAATATAATGAAAATTAAATGTGAACAACCGCAAAACAATTGATTCAATCTGATAATTTCTTAAATAGCTGAATGAGTGGTTTGCAATTTATATTTTAATATTACTTTGTGAACGATTGAAATGTAGAGTCTATTAAAAATCAGAAGAACATTAAGAATCTTTTATAAACGCACTAATGCAAGTATTTTTAATCGATTTATCAACAAAGATATATCGATAAGAAATTATAATGATTAAGATTTTTTCCTCTATTTTCATAAAGTTCATCATAGAGATAAGTTTATAATGGAAGTTTAAAATAATTACGAACAAACGCAAAACAATTTATTCAGCCGTAATTATTACCTAAACAGTTATATATTACTAAATGAGCTATTGAAATGTAATTCTTATCACGTCTAAAGTCACGAAAATAAGATTTTATGAATAAATACATAATTTTTTTCTCTTTCTTTTTTCAACGAAGATCGGTTTATTGATATCAAATCATAAAGATAAAAAAAATTCTCCCCCTATTTCCAGAAAATTCATCAGTGAAATAAATTCACAATATAATGGTAAATAAATTATGGACAAACGCAAAACAATTTATTCTACAGCAATAATTATCTAAACGGCAGAATGAATTGTTCGTAATTTATATTTCAGTATTACTATATGAACAATTGATATGTAGAGTTTATCACTTTCGTCTATTAAAGTCATGAAAACATTAAGAATCTTTTATAAATGCATTTTTTAGTCGATTTATTAATAAAGCTCAAGTTATCGATATATTATAAAGACAAAAAATTTTTTTCACATATTTCCAGAAAATTCACCTGAGATATAAGCTCATACTGTAACGAAAAATAAATTACGAACAACCGCAAAAAAGGAGGGGGCGGGGGAGTGCACTAAGATATTTTTCAAAGATAAAAAATAAAAGGATTCAAAATAAGCATTGAACAAATTTGATGAAATTTTTATTCAAATATGTCTATTTCATATTAGATGACTTTCATATTATTTGACTGAATTATTTTGCAGTTGTTGTCAATTTATTTTTCTTATTACTGTGCAGACAACCGAGATGAGTCGCCCGTTAAAATCCCGAAAACACTAGGAATCTTTTATAGAGAATTACATGCTAAAAGATTTAACTTGTAACGCTCAATTTTCCAACCACTTTATTCAATTTATCCAACACACGCTCACGTTAAAAGCAGCTTAATATATGTTTATACTCTCCAAAAAATATTACAGTTGCTACTTTAGAAAATTTTATCTCCATTTTCAACTCCGCAGGTGCTTTTGGAAATGTCTAATGGATATAAAACATGTCCCCAAAATATTGTTACTAAAGCAATAATGTCACTTTCTTTTCCAAAACCTATTTTTTGGAAATTCTGTACTCGTCCCGAAAAAACTTATAAATAAAATTTGTGAGCAACATGCACTGAGCCGTTGAGATTTGAAATATGGTAGTATAGAGATTAGACTTATTTAAGAATTTGGTGTAATCTGTAGCTATAACATAAACTCTGCTGGTCTCATTTTATTTAAGTAAAAAAGGGTAGACAGACGATTTAATGTGTGAGAGTATAAAATATGGTCTATCTTTTTTTTTTTTTTTTCCTCTCTTTGTTTTTTGCTTTAACATCTATATTGCAGACACCTGTTTAAGCAAAATCAAACGAAAGGTTGACCATCTGTCGGCATGTACTTTGAAAAGTAAGTAAGCACGATCACTAAAAAATGCATTGACTTAAATATGTCGAATTTGGCATGTGATTTTGTGACCACAATTGTAGTTCCTTACCAACTTTACGTTTTCAATTGATTGTCAAAATCGCATCTAAAACTCAAATTCGATATTAGGGTACTATTAAGTGCCTGTCAGAGAATAATCGCCAAAAAAACTCGCCAAGAATCACTTGATAGAAAAATGCGACCCCCCCCCCCACCCTCCTCAAAGATTAATATTTCTTAATTGTTGTACGCTAATGCCATACAAGACGTTCTCTGAGATAAAACATCTTTGTGAAAGATAATCTGTGAAAGGTGTGGGAAGACCAAATTAGTTATTTTTCAATAAGTTCTTTTGTGAATTTAACGAGTAAAATCATTAAATCTGTAATTATATTCCTTTCAAAATATAATCGTAGATCGGCGACATTATTATTTTTTGGAATTAGTCTTTATTCTCTCATCTTTTTTTTTTTAAGATTTCATTTTTCTAATTATTTTTAGCTTATCTCAAATTATTTTAATTAATGTTCGAATGTTTCTTATAATTAAAAAAGTTACATTATTATTAAAAATTGATAAGAACGACTTAAACAATAATTGACTGCTGGCTTTATTATTGATTGTAATTAATTTTTATCCTACCACCTTTTTATAAAGATTTCTTATTTTTATAAATACGTTATTATCACTTGGTAATAAAAGTTACTTTAATGAATATTCGAATGTATCTTATGTTAAAAAAAATGATAGCATCAATGAAAATTACTGAGAATCCTTAAAAATAATTTAAAATTCAAGCCTTTATAGATTATGATTTTTTTTTTTTAATGTCTAATGCAAGAAAAGGGTCTTTTAAGTAAATGTTTGCTACTAAAAATGTTTAATATTCAATGAATATGTTCAAAACAAATTAAGCCATCAAAAATGCAATTTCCGTACCGAATATTAAAATAGAAAAAGACAGGATAAAAATGTCCCACCGCTAACTAAGGTTTATCGGCCAATGGGGAAAAATATTTCAAATTATGGATTAGTAATTTATGTGTTGGCTGAATGTTATTAGTTTACGTAAATTTATTTATGTGTATTTTTAATGGTTTTTTTTATAATTTTCCATTTATTATTTTTAAATGAACGTATGTAGAATGGAAATAATATATGCATTTCATAGTAAAATAAATGCATTTGACAAGATAAAAATTTTCTACCCTATCGAGGAAGGACTTAGTATCCTATTCAGTTTATGACATGGTTTCCTTCGTTTTCATTAAATTCAAACTCAACCAATATATATTGACATCATGGGGAGCTGCGGCTTCCTGGTGTTAAGGTCTTGGCTTCGGAGCCAGAAGGGTTTCAGGTTCGAGATCCGATTTCACCGATGAACCGTCGTGCAAGCGTGTCTGGTGCACGTTAAGCGAACGTTCTTTCGCTGGTGTAGTGTGGTGTGAAGAGAGGGGATGCCAGCTCAGGTGCCGTCCTCGTCATCTGACCGCGGTTCAGAATTATGAGATCTGTCCCAAAATATCCCTAGTGTTGCTTAAAAAAGGGACGTTAATATAACTAAACTAAAAGGCATCAGTGGGAGTGACCTGCCTAAAACTTTCTCATATATTTTCTAATAAGGGTTTTAACCACTCCTCCATAAAATTATTGATCCTGGGTGAGGTTGCGAATGCCTTTCTTGGCATTGGCGAACAATAGTTTAAAAATATCATTTTCAAACTATAGTTTTTGGCGCGAATCTAGCATTTTTACGCCATTAATCATGTAATATTTCGCCATTTGTTTGTGGCGATTAATACATGGCATGCAGTTAATATAAAAGTACCCAAAAATGGAATATGTATTTTGGATGCCTTTTTTCCAATCGATTGAAGCCAAAATTGGACTCCGAGTCATAATCATATCCAGTAAAGCACATGCCAAATTTCATATATTTGAGCCATTGCATTTCTAATTTCAGCCATTAATTACTGGAATGCTTTTTATCATGCAAGCATTAGAACACCGAATATATATGAAATTCTTTGTTCCAATAGATTGAAGCCAAAATTTGATACAGAATTACAATTGTATATCCAAAATTACGTCCCAAATTTGATATATTTTAATCACTGCGTTTATGAGGTATAATGTTTACATGTTTGTGAAAGGATGGACGGTCAACATCTTGACTGATTTGTCTACAACGTATCTTCACTTTAAATGTTAAATATGTATCCAAATTTTATTCATATAGCTCTCTTTTTTTGTAGTTATGGTATTAACATATATTCGGACAGTCAGACAGAAATTTTGAATAAAAATCTATTGAGAGGAAGTCCGTCTATCCGATTGTTCAAATATAAGTTAACACGATCATTAAAATGAAGAGAAATAGATACATGAAATTGGGTGCATTAATATCTACAATGTAGACATCTGTGAAATTTTGAGCCAAATCCAATTACGAGTTGTCTGTCTGTCGGTCTTAAGCTTCAGAAGCATGCAAACCCAATAATTCAAAAACGCTATTACCAAACGCAAACAGGATAATTACTAAACGAAGGGAACTAGGTGCAAGAAATTGCAAACACAGTAATTGATCCAACTATGGGTTGGCTGTCTGTCCGTCTAGTTTCAGAAGCATGCAAACGCGTTAATTCAAAAACGCAATTACTTAAATATATCAAATTTGGTATGGGATTTTGTAATTTCAAATTTCAAATAAACTTTTGTGTCAGAAATTGGTTGAGAAAAAAGGTTCTAAAACACAAATTCGATATTTGGATATTACTGACGCATCCCAAAGATTAATAGCCAAATAACTCGCCAAAGATGGCAAAGATTCTGTAAAGATGTTAAATTCACGCCAAAACGAATCACTATTTATTTTCTCGTATACTTAGCATAGAGAAAGTATAACAATCGACAAAAATTTTGAACTTGAAATTTTGTCGAAGCTCCACGTTTTAAGCTGCACGTTTTAGACTTCCCTGAATTTGAAAAACACGTTTATGAAAAATGTCCTTCAGTCTGTGACAAAGATAACTGAATGCAAGTCCGTCTGCCCAGTTATTCGAATATGAGTTAACACGATAATCACAAATTGTAGAGATCTAGATACATAAAATTTGGTATATATATTTAACACCTATGGTATAGACACCTGTAAAATCTTGAGCTAAATCCAAAGAAGGGTTGACTGTCTGCTGATCCATCCTTTCACAACATGCAAATGCGATAATTCAAAAACGCAATGACTTAAATATATGAAATTTGATGTGTGATTTTGTGACTACAAGTGCAATTTTGTGTTAAATTTTTGTTCCAATCGGATGAGGAAAATCTGCCTAAAACACAAATTCAATTTACGGATGCTATTAAAGCATTCCATGACTTAATCGCCATGGATGACATGATAGATTCAGTAAAAATACTAAATTGAAGGCAAAGGTTTATATTTCGGAACTATTTTATGACAATGCCATGTAAGACGTTCTCTGGCGTGATAGGTTTATTAGGGAGTATGCGAGAAAGTTTTGGGAAAACCATTCCCACTGAGGGTTTTTTTTAATTCCTGTTATTTTTTATTTATTTATTTATTTATTTTATTTTTTTGGCTTTGGCTTTTATTCGCGTCTTTAGCTTTTCTTTGAAACTGCAAAACCATACTTCAAACGTCAAATTTTCTTAGAATGTGTATCCCCTCCCCTGCTAGTGGAGGGGAAAAAATAGCAATAAAATAAAAGAAGCATAAAGTAAGAAAGTCTGCCTCAATAATTTAATTTTCATTCGGAACGTCGGCGTTTTCCTTACGTTTGATTTTGATGACGTATTTTTTTTAGAAAATGATTTCACCACCATGCCAACTTTTGCCCTGCGAGGATCTCTAAAGCATTTCGGGGAGGATGGCAGAAAGGGGGTGGGGAGATCAGCGATTTTTCTTCCACTTCCTGTTACTAAATAATAAATTCCCTGCTATCCGAGTTTTTCCCGCCTTTTTAAAAATGCAAAGCTTTGAATGTTCTACCATTCTTTTCTTTCGTTTACCTCCCCTTCCTCCCTCCCTTCATGTTTGCCGAAGATTTGCTTCTGCGCATATAGACATGTTTGTTCTGTTCGGATGGGGTCGGTATGTACTATCGTTTGGCGAAAGAGGGATTAGCTGTCTGTTTTGTTTGACTATCCAGCTCACTCTTATCTTTGGCGGTTTTATGCAAAACGTTCCCTCTATATTGGATGGGTAAATATTTTTCCTATCCGTGTACGTTGTCTTTCATGTAATTTAAAGTTTTGGGGTTTTATTTTTTTATTAAGTTAAAAGGAATAGAGCGGAAATGTTACTTTTGAAGATACTGTTATAATATGTTTTATGAAAAGAAGTTCTATGAATATACCCGATACATCACTATTGTCTGTGATTTTGAATCACACTTCGTGTAGCAAGAAAACATTTTAATTGAATAATGATATCACTTTATTGACTGACAAAGTAGGGAAAAAAACATAAAATTGAAGTGAGAAATTTAATTAAAATTACTGAGTTCCATAGATTTTATTCTTATATTTATATGAGGTGAATTGGGAACTAAAACGTTGCCAACTTAAAGGAAGATTGTTCTTTATGAACTGTCATTGTTCAAACAAAACAAAACAAAGCATTTATATCAATTAAAGGAAAATTGTTCTTTCCAAACTGTCATTATTAAAATAAAACAAAAAAATCAATATTTATTTCAATTAAAGGAAATTTGTCCTTTACAAACTGTCATTGTTTAAACAAAACTAAAAAAAAAATTATACCAGTTAAAGGGAGATTGTTCTTTAAGAATGTCATTATTCAAACAAAACAAAAAACAAATATTTATATGAATCAAAGGAAGATTGTTCTTCACGAATAACTAAAACACAAAAATTAGTTCACAATAAATAAAAAGTAGACATTTGCACAAGATTCAAAATATCATAAATAAATGTTTAAGATTTCAAAACTTAATTTACAAACTGGAATTAACATTTGCAGAAGAAAACAAGGGGAAAAAAAACTATTATACCAACTTAAGGAAGATTGTTCTTTATGAACTCTCATTTTTCAAATCACAGTAGATGCTAATTTTAAAATGGCTCGTATCGCTTAACTTTAATCATGTGAACCTACATCTCATCTATTATTACCATGACTACAGATTTTAAGAATTTTATACAGATAGTAAATTGGAAGAAACAATTATAATATGTTCTTAAAAAAACAATTTAAATATTAAAGGCCTTCTCAAAAGTTTTAATTCAATAAAGCCTAATTATATAATTGTAGTTAATTTAATCTTTTTGTAAGCTGTCGAGTTTTTCTTTATTAACTAATATTATATGATAAAGATAATTTTTTCTTTTATTTCGTTCTACAGGGAAATATCCTTAAAAATAACCGTTTTCCGTTTTCTGCATTAATTAGCTTTCAAAAGTAAATTTAGTACTTTACTTTTTTTTTTTTTTCATTTTTCTTTTATGTAAATTTTTAGCAACTACTTTAAATACTAAATTAAATTACAAAAACGTGATTTTATTTAAATAACTTGATTCAACATTAAGACTAGTTTTAAAGATATTTTAAATCATTATGGGTTTTTATTTAAAAAGTAAAGCTCATTCAACTTTAAAACACACGATATAATTTTTTTTTTTTTGTGTGTGTGTGTGTTTATTACTATGCGGTATTTCCTGAAAAAGTTTTTCTCTAAAAATTTACCTTTATTCCCATCTGCATTCTGTATAACCAATTTTTTGAATTTTTTTGAAAAAGAGCAACGTAAAACCGCTTTGCAAAATATCGTCTGTTGTAAGCTGGTTAGAGAGTTTCGTTTTACATCTTTTTTTTTTCCTTCCCGCGCTATATCCAATTATTCAGATTTTTTTTTTTTTTTAGCGTTTTATTTTACCAAATACTTATTATCTTCCCTGGAGATATGATTTTCCTGAATTCGCAATTCGTCGTCTTGGCTGTTTATTCTGGCTATTGTTTAAAAATATGTGATTTTTTTTCCGTTTGGTTTTTTTTTCCCCTTGTCTTTTTTTTTTGGTAATTTTTTATCTCTTGAGTTATATTTAAAATTCATCTCTCGGCAGTTATTTATGAAAAAGGTTGTTTATTTTCTTTCACATATTTTTAAAAAAATGCTTTTATTTTTTGCGCTATCGTATTTTAAATCTCACGAATCTGTGAAACACTTTTACTACTGAAAAATAATTTATAAGATAAACGTTGCTTGATTTCGTCTGTGCAGTTTGTTTATATTTATTTAATTCACATGAGATATTAGTTTGAATAAAAAGGGGATTAAAAGGAGTATCCATGACGTCAGAAATTTTTTTCATCTATTTTTGAAGTTTATTAGATTATAATAAATTTTATTTTATTCCTTCTATAAGTTATAATGATAAATTTATTTTAGGATCTATTTGTGTTGGATGATTTTCAAATATTTCGATTGCATTCTTCCAAATAATTTTAATTTTCAAACATGATCGATTGTATTTAAATTAGACGATGTCAGAGATTAAAATTATACATGATATATTATTCTGTTTTTAAATTGTTCACAATAAAATTAAAATGTCTTCTACTTTTTTAAAGACAAGAATGCTTATAATGCTGTTTGTAAATTGCGTTATGTCCCGTGCATAATGCAAATATGTTTTAAAGCATGTCACAGGGTAAATTGCTGTGTCTAGAATCGTCTTGATTCAGTACATAGTTACTTCTTGAGTAATGAGCGGTAGCTAAGAAAAATTGCATTTAATAAAAAAATAATTAATTTGTAATTAATTAAAAATTAATCTGAATATTAAAAATTTCCCTCAATTACTTTATTGCGTATTGTTGCACAAAAACTATTATTACTAGGTTTTTCAGTTTGTGTATATTTTGCAGCAATACATTTTGCTTATTTTTATGTTCATATGCACATGTATTATGATGATATTAAATACTTTTTCTTGTGTGCATATGTTATCAGTACCATGAGTAAAAATTATTTTTTTAAATAATAAGAAAAATTTGTTATAATCTTATAACGGACAATTCTTGTGTATATATAAATTTATTTATTTTGCGCATCTCGGAAACGGCTCAAATGATTCGGATCAACATTTATATTTAGATAAGGTTTTGCTTTTTATATTTATCTATACAGGTGTCTTTTCTTCAAAAAAAAAAAAAAAAAGATTTTACACACACACACACACACACACAAAACAAATTTTTTAATAACGACTATTAGATTAAGTATATTCAACTACCGTTTCGAAGTTCAATCAATACGTTCTCAATTCGAGTCGGGCTTTTTGCTTTATTTTTTTACTTATGTATTTATATTTAGTATTTTTGCCTTTTAAGTTTATCAATATAATTATTCTTCCAGAAAAAACGCTATTTTACAATATGAGATATTTTTTGTCTGCCTTCATGCTGATAATATCATATAGCGCCATCTCAGACTCTATTTTACCATGTTAAAACTGAAATTAAGTTCAAAAATGTAAGTAGGGATAGATAAATTGTAAAATGAATACTGTAATATCGCAAATTGTTTCGAATATCATGTTAAACTAAGTGCATTCATGATTTTTTAAAATTTAAATATCCATTTCATATGTAGGTATGGTTGAAAAATTTTCATTTCTAATCAGTAGTGATTCGTATCTAAATATTTTCTCCGTAAAAACGCAGTTTTACAAACAAAAACAAAACACACACACACAAAAAAAATGTCGAGCGAAACTCAAACTTCTGGATATTTGTTTCTCTTTCAGTGTTTATATATTTTACAGTAATACTTGTTGTTTATTATTAAGTTCTCGTGCACATGCATTACAGTGATATTAAATATTTTTTTTCAATTCCTACTATTAGCTCATACTCTCTCAATATATATCTTGTTCAAATTTTCAATCGTTATTAAAATACTTTTTATTCATCCACTCAATTTCAAATACATTTTTTTTAACTTGTAGTGAATGACACTTGATGTTAATACAGTTTTTTTCAAATATTAATTAATTAGTTAAATTTGTCCAGTAATTTCTATTTGGTCGCCAAATCCGTCTTATTTTGCCACTTAATACTGTAATTCTGTCATATGTATATACATATTTATATTAATTGTAATTATTTAATAAAAAGTAACTAAAATATAAAAGAATTTTGTTTGTCTAAGTAGGAATTGACTTAAACATTTTTTATACATTACTTGTTGTGTATGTAAATGTTATCAAATATATAAAAATTAATATATAAAAATTAATTAACTATAAATAAAAATTAATTTTTAAAAATTATAAATTTTTTTTAATGGAACTAAAACGTGATCACGTGACTAAAACGTTTCAGAGTAAAATTTCAGATCCACGTTAAATTTTTCGTTCCTTTACAAAGCTCTGAATAAGAATAATTGCAATCACCAGCGATTACAGCAAACTGTTTTCAGGAAATTCTGTGTCACTTCTATTTCGAGATTGCTTGGCGAATTGAATTAAATCTCTGTAAATTCAATTTATTGCGATTACTTTAAATTCAATCCTGTAAGCTACATCAAAGTGTATGCCAAAGCCAAACTCGCGTCGTTAAGTAAATGTATGCTTGGCGCTCAGATTCTGCAATTTTGGCGAGAATTTAATTTTGGATTTCGCATTTCCGTCTCACTGATTTCACATTTCCGACGCTATCTGTTCTGATTTAATGTAATTGAAATTATATATACAATTTCAGTATTATATTCTTTTAAAATGCAATTTCTGTAGTATATTCTTTTAAGAGAGAAATATTAATATTTGCTTTTCTTTCTTTTTAGGTAAGTGCATGAATTCTGCTCTGTCGTAAATCTGAAATATTTCTGTAAAGGTGAGAATTAAATATTTTCCCCTTCTTGGATATTTTGCTTCCTCTTATGCGGGCCGTGGTGGCCTTATGGTAAGGTCTCGTCTTCGGAATCGGAGAGTTTCAGATTCGAGACTCTATTCCACTGTAGAATAGTCGTGTAAGCGGCCTGGTGCACATTAAATCCTTCCGGGCCAAACGTCCTCCCACTGGTGTGGTGTGGAAGTCTGGAGAGGGGGTTCCAGCTAAGGTATCGTCTTCGTCATCTGACCGCGGCTCAAAATTACGAAGTCCGTCCCAGAATATCTAACCAAATAATAATCAAATAAATAATAACTGATATCCAAATCTAAACTAAGCTTCCTCTTATGCGATGCATAGTGAGAGAATGTATAGTAAATTTTCAATAATCCGTTATATATCATAACATAAATCTGCCAGATTAGCGAAAATGCCATATAAATTTATGCCCATTTAGAAAAAAAAATTAATGTGTTATAAACATAGGTAATTAATTTAATCTCTTTTATTTTACCTAGTTTATTACACAAGGTGTTTAGTATTAAACTATCTATATGTTTAAGAGAATCAGTCCTCCAATCGCAATTACTAGTCCGATTTTGTCAATTTTTGTTCCAAGTGGAAGCTCATGACCTCCATATATGTTATCAATGGTCCGCTCTAAATTAAAGAGAGACATTTCAAAAAAACATCTTCATTGTACATTTTCCATAAGTAATAAAACCTTGGTAAAGTTTTTCAGGGACAACCCTGTACCTTTTTCACAACTTTTTATATTCTAGTATGCGAAGTATAGAAGGGAGTATTATAGTTATCAAAACATTCGAATTCGTGAATTCCGACGAATATCCACGTTTTAGACCTCCCCGAGTTTGAGAAAACACATTTTTGCTATTATGTCTGCTTGTCTCTTTGTGACAAACGTTGCTCAGAATTACTGTGAGCTATTCTGAGAGGGGGAAAAAGTGTGGGGGTGAAATTTTGTATATAGTCTTTACATCAAATTTGTATTTCTATCAAATTTTGAACGAAATCCATTCGAGGAAGTCTGTCTGTCTGTCCGAATATAAGGTAACGTGATTACTACAAGAAGAGTGTTCGACAGATCAAATTTGGAACAGATTTAACATTTAAATTGTAGATACCTATTTAATTTTCAACCAAATTTGTCAAGGGATTGACTTTCTGTCACTTTCTACATTTACAAGCATGTAAACGCGGTAACTTAATAGCGCAGTATCTAAAATATAAGAAATTTTGTATATGACTTTTTGACCTCAATTGTAACTCTCTGCCAATTTTTGGTTTCGATTAATGGGAAACATTTCGTCTAAAAACAGAAATTCAATTTTCCGATGCCTGTCGCTAAATTCCAAGTATAAATCGCCTTAAAAATCTCCAGGGATCACACGAGAGATTCAGTAAAATTACTGATCAAATTTGGAAAAGATTTAACATTTAAACTGTAGATACCTATTTAATCTTCAATCATATCCGTTAAGGGATTGGTTTTCTGTCAGTTTCTACATTTACAAGCATGCAAACGCGATAACTTAATAGCGCGGTATCTAAAATATAAGAAATTTTGTATATGATTTTTTTTCACAGTTGTAACTCTCTGCCAAATTTTGATTTTCGATTGGCTGAAAATAATA
>JAPMOR010056424.1:12716-23336 GCA_026543865.1 Argiope aurantia | reverse complement strand
CTCTTCTTTTTCGAGTTGTTATGGAAGGCGTTGTTGAACAAATTAGGGGTGAGGGAGGAGGGTAATAGAATAAGAATCCCCAGTAAAAATAAGTAGAATAGATAGGGAAAAAAATCACAATAATGACAAGATTTGGCCATTTTGAAATGCATTCTGAAAGCATGCTTCCCCCCCCCCCCCTCGTCTCGCATTGTGGAAGATTATGAATGGATGCCTATTCCCGTGAAATACTTCTTGCCAATTTAAAATATAAAAAAAAAAGTGAAAAAATGTTTTTTTTTTGGATTTTAAATTCTGTTATCTAATATACAAAAATTCATTTTTGTTTGTTCGAATTTTATGCGCTGCTGTACCATTCATCAAATTGTGATAAAATTTTTCCAACTTATTGCTTGCACTTGCGCGAAGGTTATACACACAGTAAAAATATTATATCTAATATATAAAAATAAATGTCTGTTTATTCGTATTTTATGCTGTGCCATACTGCTCATTCGATGGCGATAAAACTTTACCAACTCATTGCTTTGAACTAAGAGAAACCATATTTTTCAAACGGCCAGTTGTATGCCGGATTCTCACGAGTCGGACAGCCATAAGATTCATTTGTTTGTGCTGAAGGTGGATCAACAAAAAATATTTTCTACCCTAAAATATATTTGAATCATAAAGTAAAAAAAAATATTACTTATATTTCTCTTTTATATATCATTTAATTCCATTGAATCTATTCATGTTCGATCAGAAAATAAATATCATTCTTTCAATCTTTCCTAATTAAATAACTATTCAAATTTCAGATATTTCCAAAATTATTTCTTCTGCGGTAGCAACGTGCTGGGTAACAGCTAATCCTTACTAAAAATGACCTTCAAGAATGAATCAATATATTACATTGATAATTACACTACAATTGAACTTTATTCTACTGCGCGGTGGCATTGAAAAGGTTTTGCGAAATTCATAGCTGAATTAATACAAGTTTTCAAAATAGAATATTATTTTAAGTCAGAGGAAAAAATTCAAGCTTCAAAGGATCAAAGAAAAAATCGCTTTCAAGACATTTTATATTGCTATGTTTTTCTTATTTATTTATTTAAATTCTCAATGGAAAGATGATAGACAGCAAATTATTAATGCATTTTTTTAAAATATGTATCATTTTAAATATATTATCATTCTTAATAATAGAATTTTGAGTTTCCTATTATTATTATTAATCGAAATTTGACGGCGTTTCTAAATTGCGAGGTTTGTCCCAAAATAGCTCTAGTATTTCTTTAAAACTTAATATAACTAAAGTAAACTAAACTAAGTGGCACAACACTGTAACTGAAACAGCAGTAAAAATATGCAATACGAAAATTTAAATTCTGCGGAATAAAATACTTTTAACGAATACGCCATGATGTGAGAAATCAATATCATGCATAGTTATTGAAAAATTGATAAAATTTGAGATTACACTCAGAAGTTGCTTAGGAACTTTTTGAACCAAGTCAAGAGCAACCATCAACTGTCAAATAATGAAAGGAAACATGCAAACCTATGCGCAATTACCAAATTTCTGAAATTTTCATGGGGTCCTTTTTTTACACATAAGTTGAGGAAAAGATCTCTGGCACGCAGATGAATATCTAAAACCCACGGCAAGAAGAAAAATCCCCATTAAATTCTCTTACAAAATTTAAAAAGACCAGCATGATTTTGATGAATGATTCAGACCAGATCCCAACCATCAACTAAATATTTTCTTTGAGGGCAAGATAAGCTCACATTCCATTTTTACTACCGAAATGTTTGAAAGCATGCGTCAGCTTTAAGGTATCTAAACAATAAAAGAAAAAGCACCTAAACCAGTCTTAAATGAAATTCTTGTGGTCGATTACCTCACCAGCCTAGCCCCTCATATCATTTGTACACTCAAGGATGGCCGATTATTTAATAGGAAGCCACTTTGGAATATTACTAAAAATTCCTTAAAAGATCAATTATTTTTTAAATAAATTTTTCAATATACTTATTTCAGAAAAAATGACGGAACATTTTTTAAAATTTTATTTGAAATTCAATATATTGGCTTTTTAAAAAAATGGATTTCGTTGTGAACAGCGATTTATCGTACATCGTATTATTATTTCTTGTGTGTTAAATATAAATTATAAAGCTTATACTTAAGAGATTTCTCTTATTTTTTTTTTATGAAAGGAGAGTTACATGAAAAATTTTATATCTACCGCATATAGCTCCAAATAGAAAATTTTAGATTGATTATTAATAAAGTATAATTTTTTAAGAGACAGGCTTTTATTAAAATACTAAAAACTATTTTATCATAAGTTTGCAAGAGCAGATAATTTTGGGACTCTAGGCATTGCACATTATTAAGTCTCGCTTTTAATAAGTTGGACAATTTAATTTCAAATTTTTGCCACTTTTTAATACATTGGTGATTTATTTTAGGCTGATATTTTTTTTATTTTATTCATTTCATGAAAATATATTTGTTTTTATGTATATGTTATGACTTCAGACTGTCCAGGCATCAGCGTTTGTACACAAAATAATGGAAACAATTGTTGTTGTTTTTTTTAAAAAATATTCTAACAACTAAATAAGCTTCATGAAACAAATAGGATCCTGACCAGTCCATTAAATGTTATTATTATCTTAATATTTTATCATTTGTAGAATTTATACTTTTTTATTATTTTATTTACTAGGCAACTAAAAAATAATGTTCCTAAATGGGCATTAAGAGTCCCTGTTTCAGTCTAGCGATTCTAGGCCACTATCTAGTATGCCTAGTTTAAAATTCGCCTCTGAGTGTAAAAATCGCAAAAGTCGACACCTAGGCAACCTTGGTGTTTTAATATATCTCAGCGCTTATGCCTCATAAGAAGGAAATATTCATTTTTGGAATTTACTTGTGAATCCGGTAAATCAGCTAAAGTTTGCGGATTTGTGGGGAGTGTCATGGAGTTTTTGAACTAAAGGTTCTTAACCTCCGGGCATAACAAATGAATACAAGTAATGGCAATGAGATTACTTAGTAAGTGGTTGTGCTTAGATGATTAAAGGTATTACTCAGGAATGTATAGAAAGAATTAGAAAAAGGAAATTTGATGTGCGATCTTTTCACCAAAATTGTAGATTATTTTCAAGTAAGGGTTAAGATGAGAGATTTTCTGTTACATCATTTACGATAGCAATATTGGACCTTATCGAAATTTTTGGTGGGAGTGATGATTTTAAAGGATGTGTACTGAACTCCGTAAGCGTCTGAAAATAACTCAAACTAAAATTAATTAATTAAACGGGTCAAATTTGATTAATGATTTTACCATCAGATATGTAGTTGTATATCAGATTTTGATTACTGTCCGTGAACGGTTTAGATGATATTCTAAAGTGTACTTACTGTGTCATTAAGCTAAACACAAAACGTGTCACAATGTGAAAATATAAAGCATGAGCGTACATCTGATTTGTATCGTACAAGTTATTAGCTGCGAAATATTTGAGATGCGATTAGAGTGCAATGTACATTGATAAAATTTAGGTAATTAGCCCATGTATTCCGTTAAGATATCAAACAAATAATTAGTGACACTTATATCAGAATTTTCTATAGAAATCGGAGAGAAATTACAGATGTGTGTGAATTACCCAACTGCTATCAATACACAGTAGAACCTTTATTATTCGGCCTTCTGTCAACCGATGTCAAAATCGAATTTGTACCAGAAATAAATGTTTAATTTTTTTTTAATGCAGTTATTGACTTTTCCCAGAAGAGTGTCAAAGTTAGTTTTGGCGAAGATTTTTTTCAATGGGTGAACTTGTAAAATATTGTGAGGAATTGATTTGTTATAAATGGATACGTTATTTGAAGAAAATAAAATAATAATAATACAGTTCCATATTTAAACACTTCAATAGTCGTACGAATAAATTTCATGCATTTTCATGAAAATAAATTGCTCTGTAAATGTGCCATCTTACCGACGACCATTTACTCACTCACCACATCAATCATATTAATTTAGTCATATCAGTCAATTTCGATGCACTGCATCTTATCACAACAAAAGAAAGTTCTATTTTAAAAAATATATTTGCGCGATAAATATACAGCAATATGAATGGCTAGCTGTATTTGCTAAGTGGTGAAATTAGTTGGTGAAATCGGCCAAAATTTCGTGGTCAGATTCTAAGAAAGTCTTATTTTGTTAAATCTTTCGAAAAAGGAGAGGATGGGATAGTCGACATTTGACGACGTATCTAGGGGTTATGAGTCTTCATAGGAAATTGAAATTAACAAAATCGTTATAGTGGTTCGTGCTGATGAACTCTGTCGTAGCTGTATATTCTCTCTCATAGAGAATATGCAATGAAATAGACTTTCGAGATTTCTTCGAAAAAAATTAGAGAGGGGGACATATGATCATTGATGACATATCTTGGAGTCATAAGCTTTCGTATGAAACAAAAGTTGACGAAATCGGGCGACTGATTGAGAATGAGAGATTGGTCGTTTGATTTTTTTTCCTTCTTATGTTAAATATATATAGATTGTGAAAATGTAAAGGAAACAGTGAAAATCAGAAACATTAATGAAATCTCTTACTGGTGATTCTTATTCGTTTCTGAGTTCGTTAAAAAGTTTATATGTGATACTAGGTTCAAAACTACCACAAAGATAACTGGAACAGTTCTCCAGAGCTCGAGCAGGTGTAGGGGAGGACGAGGTTTCCGAATATGGATGCAAAAGTGGTTTAAAACTGCATGAAACACTTAAAGGGAGTCTATTTCATTTATTATCCCAGACCCCTAAAGTTCTTTACTTAACGACTTTGATGCGGTAGTACTTGTGAACTAATTTTTAAAATTTTACAAAAACGATTTCGGAAAATCTTGTAAAAAGCAAAGCAGTTATAATTTAGTTTCTGTTAGCTATATTTTCGGTCATCCGATATATTCATGGTTCCAATCAATTCGAATAATCTAGTCTCTATTGTACATCGAAGTGCTAATCGCTTGTCGAAAACACCGTGTCTTTTATGACTCCAAAACAAATTGCATGTGTTCACCGACTTTAAGAGATAGAAGGGCGGCCACGCCCGCTAGTTTAATTTAATGTAATATAATTTTTTGATGGGGGGGATTCGTACGAGCGAGATAAATATGAGAGAGAAACCATTGTAATGAAATTTAAGATTTATGTCGTTATGCTCTTTATATTTGATACATGATTCAAACTTCTCAAGTCGTTTATCTTTCTCGTATTCAAATTGTGCTGCAACAAAAACAGCAAAACATGCATCGTAACGGTTGATTCAACAAGCTCTGGTTTCTCAAAAGGTCCGACCGACATGGTTTCGAAGTCGAGTCTTAGATTCTTGACGAATTACTCGTTGGCAGCGCCTCCCTGTCTAGACACAGGGGTTCACCTGCGGGGGGCAATTAAGAAAAGGGTTGTGGGGTCGGGCTCTATTAGCTAAATTCCTGGTCGGTGGTGGGCGGGGCGCAATTAGGGCCGACAGCATTATTTTTACGACTAATTCCAAGATGGATGGCTGGAGGGCGAGGCAGGCGTTTGGCTCTCTCTATAAGACATAATTTTAGCTCCAATTAGAGCCCTAGGAGCCCGGTTCTCAGAACCAGAACCAAAAAAAGGGGCGGCTGTGGGGAAGAGGTTTTTTTGCGAAAATCCATGTTTATTGAAATACAATGCTGAGTATTATAATCATGAGAGTTCAATGTCAAGATTAAGTGGTATCATTCAGGCAGAGTTGGGGTGTGCATTCTGGTGATTTTATGCTCAGGCTTTCTTATCGGGAATTTCAAGGAAGTAATGCAAAAGGTGAAAGATTTTGGAAGGAAATAAACTGAGAAAAATGAATAGCATAAATTTGTTATCGATATTTCCATCTAGGCATATAAAAATTATACTAATTTCATTAATGTGCTTATAAATTGATGCGGGGGGTATGGTTTTGAAATAAATAACCAGTAATTCTTCCCTTAATTTACTTGCATAATTCAACAATAGGGTGCGTTTTACGTTTAAGGTTGCTGTAGTATTGTTTCAAAAATCGAGTATACTATTTTAGAACAATATTTCTCATTTATTGACTTGGTCCCAAACTTGACAATGATTTATACTTTTCACAAAATGATCAGAAATTAAAATTTACTGATCTGAACGTCTAACTTTTCCCGTTTTTGAGTTATCGTATTCATATAAACACGAATAGTCATATGAACAGTCCAATAAAGGATTTGACAAAATTCGATATGTACTTATAATTCCTGTCATAATACTGCGTGTCGAAATTCAACCATTTAACTTATTGAGATAATCATGTTCACATGCATGATGACTCTCAGATGAACTTTGTTTTGATGAACTTTTTTCTAAAATTTGACGAAGATCTAGCATTTTGAAATAAATACCAACTTTCATCTTCGGTGCTCGTTGCTTATAATATAAGTTATCGCGTTCAGAAATTGACAAAGTTCCAAATATGTATATTTAACATAATTTTGAAAGTGAAGAAACTTTTGTGATTTTAATTTCGAATTATTTCATCCCGGGAAGTATAATTTTTGTGCAAGGAAAGAAGCGAAGCGATGATAAAATTGCGTTTTTTTATATTGTGATGCAAGAGCAGAAGAGGTAAAAAAATTTTCCTTCAGTGGTTTTACAATGATGTTTTGAAAGGGATTTATTTGACACATATCGATTTAAGCAAGGGAATCTTAGGTATCTTTAAAAGAATTTTGTAAGCATTAGGGGTTTCATCCCTTCTCTCGGAGTGTGAGAAATGCAAAAATGATCAGTTTTCTCCAGCGCGTGTAGAATTACTTAAATAAAAAGATGGGAATTAGATCAGTGAATAAGAGAACATTTTAGAATGAAATTAACATGCATTAATTTAAGATAAAAACTAGGGAATTAATTAAAATTTAAATGTATATACAGGGTGTCTCAAAAACCCTGACCACGGCTTTTATTCCTTAAATATTGATTATAAACATATACTGTAAATTACAAAGTTGCTTAAAAAAAGGAATAAAATGTTATGAAATCGATTAAAATTTTCAGGGAATTAAACTTAAAAAAAAACAAATTTAAATTTTTATATGCCCTTACAAAAAAAAAAAATTCCCAGTAAGTAAAATGTTTCCCATCCTCTAATAAGGTCATGTACAAAATTTCAGAATTTTATCACAAAAAGTCTCAAAGATATGAAACTACATAAATGCTGACTTAAACCACTTTTTGATGCCTGGATATGGGTTCGCACAGAGGAAAAATCATGTCGGATGTTCGTGTTTTACAAATTAATAAAGAAAGTAATGATTGAATAAATAAATAATAATTTTACTATTTATTGGTTCAAAAGTATTAAAAATTTGTAGAACTAATAACTTAGAGGAAAGATTACATAAGTTTTTTTACAAGTTCATTGACTGTGCTATTTTAAAGTTATATTCTGTAATTAATAATATAAAATTTTAAAAGTTTTTTGCAGGAAGCATAGATTTTAAAATTTGTATTTAAAACTAAAGATATGAAGCATATTTTATTTCTTTAGGATGCATTCCTGCGTCGCGCCATCTGCACTGAAGCTGTAAACATTTGCATTTTAATTTGTAATTGATCCTTCGCCAACTTTGTGTCAACATATCTTTGAGAGTTTTCATGATAAAATTCTGAAAATTTGTACATGATCATATTAGAGGATGGGCCACATTTTACTCACTGGGATTTTTTTGTATGGGGTCCATATAAAAATTTAAATTTTGTATTTTTTAAAGTTTAATCCCTTGAAAATTTTAATGGTGGCCAAAATTGTGGACACTTTTGAAAATTTTAATGTTTTCCAACTTTATATGCTTATAGAAAATGTATCGTTTAACAGAATGTAAACTCCTACATATCATCTTATAGAGAATTTAATGCTGATTTCAATAGAAATAGCAAAATTGAAATATTTGCAATACAAAAAAAGTTAAGTGGCTATAATTATTGAGATACATTAGATGCTGATGACTGCAGTGAGTTATCAATATTTAGTAGAGTAGCCTTTATTTTTTATTGCAGCTTCACACCGATGTTTCCTTGAGCTGACTAGACTTTTAAACTCTTCCTTCGTTATTGTATGAGGCCAGGAAACAATTATAACCTCAATTAATTCTCTTTCATTTGACAAACGCTTCATATGTATAATAGTTTTCAAACGGCCACATAAGTTCTCAATAATTTAGAGGTCAAGACTGTTTTATGGCCATGATAACAATTCAATGTTCCTAGTACTACACCACATTTTTGATATATTTGCTCTGTGGCAAGGAGCTGAATCCTGCTGAAAAATAAATGATGCATTGTTGGGAAAGAGATCACTCATGGAAGGTGTAAGTTTTGACTCTAGAATAATGTTAATGTATTTTCTTGCATTTAATGTACCCTCGATAACATGAAAGAGACCAATTACCGTCTGCTGACATGCATGACCAAATCATAACACTAATTGAGTTCTTCATAGTAACCTGAATGCAGTCAGAATGTAACTCTTCGCCTATTCTATGTCCTACATATTTTCGCCATCACTACCGAATAACGTGTTTGTTTCACTCATCACTCCGTATAACTTATGACCACTGATCATCTGTCCAATTCATGTGTTCCTTTGCCCACTGTAATCTCTTTATACATTTCTGTAAACTGAAATATGGATTTTTTCGTTGAATTTTACCTCTTAGTCCAACATTTAATAATATTCTCCTGATTGTTCTTGAACTGACATAAATGCGGCATCATTCAATTGAATTCTGATGACTGCTGATGACATTCCTCTATCTTGTAGACAGAGTCTTTTTATTTCTCTGCCATGAACAGATGTGGTGCACCTTTTTCAGCCACTTCCTGCTTTGTTTTTTATTGAATTTGCCTTCTGATATCGTAAACAAAACTTTCGGACTTCAGATGTAGTCACTGGACCATCCACCTGTCTTACAATTTCGGCATAGGAAAGACCACATTCATGTAACACAATAATATTTTTTCTCTTTCTAGGCTTCCAATCTATTTTTTATTTGATGTCATTGTTTTTGACTAAATATTAGAAATATTTACAAAAATACCAACTATATATTGAAAAGTTTAACAAAATTTTTGACTTGCAATTTGATTACATAAAAAACAGTCTTGCTTCTACAGAAAAAGCACAATAATGATTTGTTACGGCTTTAAACACGATGCCATTTTCATCTAGCAGTTATTGACATTTGATTGGTTCTCAGAACAAGAACAGTGATTGGTCAGGAAAGTTAGAAATTACGATCCACTTCATTGCTGTGTTTGTTATTCAGATTTAAGTAAGAATAACTTTTTTCGTTTCGCAAATATTTTAATTTTGCTTTTTGTATTGAAATCCGTGTTAAATTCTCGTTAAAGTGATATGTAAAAGTTTGCATTTTGTGAAATGTAACATTTTTTATAAGTATACAAAGTTAGAAAACAACAATTTTCAAAAGTGGCCACAATTTTGGCCACCACTGTATATAAATCTGAGATTCTAACATAAAAACAAGTTCAAAAAACTCTTGAGTGTTGAATTTGTTGAAGATTACAAAATTTTCTCATTTTGTATTTGGTATACGAGTCTGTGATATTACAGGTAACTGCACAGATATTCACATCTAAAATATTTAATATCATTTGGATTATTATTAATGTATACATAGCTTATAATTCTAAATTACAATCACGATATAATAAAAATCAGGTAGGATTGTCAATCTGGATATGTTCAGTATTAATAAACAGTTCAGCTACGATTGCAAATTAAAATGCCGTTTCTTAAGTAACCAAAAGTTGAATACTCTAAATATCTTTCTCGCCATTTTTACATATTTTTTTACATTCCTGGATCTCACGAATAAACATTCATTATTTCATTTGAGATTAAATATCACTTTCTCAAAGAAGCCCGTTTTCGTAGCTGCCGTACTTATGAGGGTCTTTAACAATTCGCCACCCAAAGTGAACGGTATGCCAAAGGAACGTTATAGTATTATATTCTCTATATCGAATTCACTCATGTTTCCCATTTAGTTAGCGGAATATTTTCTTTGGAGCAGATATAAAGGAACGCACTTGTGAAAAAATGTTCCACTTGCTGCTTATGTATAGACACGTGATCCACCAAATGATAATGATGAATGTACCAACGAGAAGGCAAAAAATGAGAATTTTAATTAATTGCAATATGATTAAACAGAATCACCTTTGCAAAGCGCCTAAACAAGTAGTCTAAACAAATGCGACCAAGTAGAAACAACTTTACAAGTGGTCTAAACAAATAGTCTAAGAAATGTGATTAACTAGAAGCAACTTTACAAGTGGTCTAAACAAATGTGATCAAGTAGAAACAACTTTACAAGTGGTCTGAACAAATGTGACCAAGTAAAAACAACTTTACAAGTGGTCTAAACAAATGTGACCAAGTAAAAACAACTTTACAAGTGGTCTAAACAAGTAGCTTAAGCAAATGTGGCCAACTAGAAACAACTTTACAAGTGGCCTGAACAATGTGACCAAGTAGAAAC
>JAPMOR010056417.1:0-34000 GCA_026543865.1 Argiope aurantia | reverse complement strand
TTTGAGGTGGGAGTTAAAACTAGTTTGCGCATTATTTAAATAACTTACCCATAAATTCAAAATTATTAATTCCATACCAAAGTAATTTCCATGCAGCTTCTAAATACGGGGGAAAACACGATCAGATAAACAATGAATGTAAGGAAACAGATGAAATGGTAATTTTGATTTCCAGAAATGAGACAAGCAAGACCACTGATAGCACTGAGAACCATATGATCCGCATGAAAAATTCTTTGAAAAGGGCAGACGTATGAAATGGAATGTTTTAACTAAGTTCGTTGTTGCGTTGTTAATTGCACCTAACTTTTCTGAAGGATTTGAAATATTCGTGAAGTTTCTTTTGCAAATAGAGAACAGCATGCGAATGCAAGGGAATCTCGAATCAAAAGAGACCAAGAAGACGTCAAGATAATGTCGAAAATTATCTTGGATTTTGCACCCTTAACCATTTTACAGATGTATAAGTGATTTTGTCAACCACAGATCATGTAGCAACTGGAGTCAAAGGTAATGTAAAAAAGATAGACTGCTACGATGCACAAATCATTGGAGCAATTAGGATACATAAAGACATTAATAAAAACATCCATGGCTTAAAATATTCTCGTGTAGATAGATGTGATGATACATGGTACTATCGTACCTGTTGATCCAATGCTGTTGTTTGAACCATTCAGCATAATCAAAAGATCAGGCTATGACTTTCGTGCTTGTTTAAATTTTGAATTGGCTTCTTATTCGGTGCCTTTTTGTTTTGATGAAAGTGGAATGAGGAAAACAAAGAGCGGCGGGACAATTAAGATTCCATATCAAGAGCATTCAAAAAGTAATCAACGAATATTAATTGTTGAAGTCAAAGGAGAGTGGGAGAATAACTCAGATCATGCGCATCAAGATCAGGCCGTGGGCTCTGATGTCTGTTTAAAACTATCAGATATCTTAAAAGATAATAAACCATCTGGAGTGGCCTTTCCAAAATGTTCATGCATACTTACTAAAAAAAGTGTTATCTCCATCCTCTCATAAAACTGTATACTTTGGTAAAGGCCGCGAATGCCATGACTGCTAAGGTTTTTATTTTCAGAGTTTCACACACTTGAGAGTTGTGTATTTCATAGTATATTAAGGAAAACCGGCACTTGTGTATCAATTGCATGATACTGGCGAATAGCAGTAACGAAATATCGACCTTTGACTGAATCTAACGCTTTCTCTAAATCTAGCTTGCTACCTTTGGTGATTAATGCTCACTTGTGGTTAATACATAAGTACTAGAAGATCGAATATACATCACGGATCTTTTTTAACGTCCGACTGAAACCAAAATTTGACTTAGAATTATAATTGGAGTCGCAAGGTCGCATACCAAATTATATATAAATAAATTATAATGTTATTGAATTAGTGCTTCTAGCATAAATGTGAAAGTACTGACTGGCAGAGGGTCCATGAATTGACGCGTTTGGCCCTAATACGAAAGGAATCTAAATTTTAAATGCTTTGCTTTCGTTCCAAGTTTTATGTATTAAGATCTTTCCATTTTTTAGTTATCGTGTTAACTTTTTTCGGACAACAGGCTTCCTCTGAATAAATTTCTTTCAAAACTTGATCGAAATTGGATGTAATAATCTATATAACTCGAAGCATTTTTGAGATATCGTGTTGGCATGCAAATAAGATATTATTGCGAAATTTCTGCCGGGGTTCGTTTGGATAGTGGGAGTGATATGGTGTGGAGAACGCTCAATAATCAGGCGGCAATGGAAAATAAAAACAACGACGTTTATTTACACGAAGACATACAGGACAGGACAAAGCGACAACTATGTACAGCACAGAAGACGATTATCTTCACCCGAGACGTGTAGCACACAACAACATACAACCAGAATCTACTACAGACAGTAGCGCACAGCTCAGTTCAGCAATAGCTTGCCTCAGTCGCTTCCGCTTCTACTTCTCCGACTCTGGCTCGGCTTTTCCGCTCCGTCTTCGGATTACTCCGTCTTCTCCCCGACTACTGGCTTCGTCGTCTCTCAACTCGGACTTGACTTCTCTGACAGCTGTAGCCCCTTTTATAGGTCTCAGGAGGCGGGGCTAAAAGCCTCTCAACCAATCAGGAACGTTCGAGGCGTATCTCGGTTCCTACTGGACGGATCGGGAAAATTCTCGAAGTTTCGGGTATTATCTATTTTGGCGCCAAAGTCGCCAAATTTGTCGCCAAGCTCTAGGACCTCCAACGCGCTAGTCCCATTCAGATGACTGTAAAACTTTCTTTCCATTGATGGAACAAACTATGCTGGGAAGCCGAATTGCAGGTTTGTAACAATATACTTCCATAAATGTGTCTTTTGGGAACAGGAAAATTCCTACAATGGGAAAATTAAGCTCGCGTCATGACCATCAGATAAGAAATTCAGTCAATCTAGATAAAAGCATAGCAGATCGGTAATTAGCCAAGTAATAATAATCAAAATAAATTTGGGATTGTTGACTTTTAGTGTTGTGATATTTTTATATGTTGAATTCGTGTCGTCCAGTGTTGGTAAGATATGTGTGACGCAATAAATAATTAAAAGGCAAGAGGTATAGTTATTTGAAATACGCATTTGACACAATCTGAAAAGTAGAAATTGGTCAAAATCGTGAGTTTCGAATTTTTTGACGATAACAGTGATCCACTTTGCATACGAGAAAGTAAAAATGTACCAACAGATCACATATAGAACAATTCATGCATATACAGTCTTTTGTTTTACAACGAAAAGTACTTTCATTTTATGTTGATTACGATATGTAAAGAAAACGATGACGTAATAGCTGTATAGTAAGTACGTAATAGTAATAGTTGTAAATGATATGTAATACATGGATAATATCCATGTCTTATGGATATACTAACACCAGCTGGCTCGTCTATTCCTTGTAGGGATTTCCAACTGGGCAGAAAAGGTAGCTGGGGTCCTCAGGTTGAATGGAGAAAAGCAAGCAGGTAGATAAAAAAATACTTTAAATTTTGACGAATAATAAAATGTTAGGATAATATTAATATTTAATGAAGTATTATTGCTCAGGTTATTTTATGTTTTCTCATGCTCAATTACAGGAGTTATTAGGATATTTATAAAACCGGACATCCACTTCAATAATATTATGCATAAACATGGATTCCAAGCAGTCTTACATCATATTTGTGTTTACTAATAATACAGATGAATGTCTGTGTGTTTGCGTACATGCGTTGGCGCTCTAAAAGCCAGATTGTTGAATGCAGCTACCAAATGTAGCATATACATAAAAGGACAAGCGAAGACGTGCACTTTGGAGCGATTTTCTTGAAATTTTAATTAAAAATTAAGCTCAGTTTTGACGTTTTCCCACGATGGTTTCAGAAAATATTATCGCGCAAAAGGAATTTTACACAATTTGAAAATTAAAAAAATTCCTTTTTAATAGTATTATTTTTATAATTTTTTCTGAGTTTTGACAAATTTTTTTTAAAGAATATTATTTCACCTAATTTTTAGCTAACGATTACTTTTTCGTTCTGAAATTCAAACTGCTTTCATTGATTAGTCAAATATTTTATCGCGTGTTTTTCTTCCATTTTTGAAAACTAAAGAAGAAGGACTCTGCTTAGTATTTATGTAGTTTGCAAGACGAATAATATATATAAAAAAAGGAATTTATTGTGCCGTGAAATTTAGAAGATAGACGAAAAGCACATTTACGCTTTTACTAGCGTTATGATGTCCCGGGACACGCTTCCATTAGAATGTTTTATGCACATAATGAACAGAACAATGTAATATGGCATGGTTTTAATGTCTAACTATTTGGTGGAATAAACATGAAAATATATCTAAGTGATTAAACTGGAATTAAACATAACCAACATCCTCAATGAACCCACCTGGTCGCCAAAAGAGACTCATTAATCATTAATATATTGGGTTGTTCGGAAAGTAATTTCGTTTTTTCCCGACAGAGGATTTCATTGTATTTTTTTGCACCCCACTTTACATTTAAGCCGTATAATTTTTATATGCTTTGAGAGCTCATATAGCACGGCTTGTGTGTGAAACATTCCAATGAATTCTACGCAGTCGTTTTTGGTTGGTGCCCTTTTAAATAGGGAGAGCGATAAGCAGCATTTTCGACATATCTTACTGTTTTACTACAGAAAGGGTAAAAATGTTGTTCAAGCCAGAAAGAAATGGTCCGATGTGTATGGAGAAGGTGTGTTGACAGTACGCCAGTGCCAGAACTGGTTTGCTCAATTTTTTAGACGGTAAAACCTTCACCTCAAATGAGGAGGTCAAAAACCACCTCGATCCGTTTTTTGGTAGCAAAGACCAAACATTTTATGAGCGTGGAATGATGCTACTACCAGAAAGATAGCAAAAGGTGTCGGACCAGAACGGCCAATATATAATTGAATAAAATATTTGTTTATTATACAAAAACTGTCTTTCATTTCCACAAAAAAAAAAAAAAAAAAAAAAAAAAAAAAAAAAAAAAAAAAACCGAAATTACTTTCCGAACAACCCAATATTAAAAATATGAAACTTAAATCATTCTTATTAAAAGAAGAGCCTCATAATGTGTACTACATGCAGTCGCAAGATACAGTGTCTCACAAAAGTGATGGGACACTTGTGCTTTACAAAAGGAAACTTTAATAAAATAAATAAATAAACATGTAAAAAAAATTTTTGAATGTGTTTCATATTTAAAGTTAGTAACAATTATTACATAACATACATTTTGTCAAAATATTAAAATATTAATTTAATAAAAATACAATTGTTTAGAACGGAGCAAAAAAGTGACTCACATAAGTGATGGGACACTTACTTTTCCATCAAATATTTATCCAAAAATTTTACTTTTTAAAAGGTTTTAATATTTTGTTGGATTTCCTTTTACTTTTAAAACATGATTTAATCTTCTTGGAATGGATTCGACTAATTTTTTTCTGATTTCTGGAGTGATTTTACTCCATTCTTCTTGAAGCACCGATTTTAATTGTTATTTTGAAGAAATGGTGTGTTTGCGAATTCTTGATTCCAATTCTTGCCAAATATTCTCTATGGATTTAAGTCTGGGGATTGTGGTAGTGTTTTTATTATTTCAGGACAGTTATACAGCAGCCAAAGTCTAACGTTCAAAGAAGTGTGCTTGGGGTCATTGTTCTGGAGGAATTTAAAATCGTTATGAAGGTTCAATTTTCGTGCTGAAGATTTCAAATTATGCTTTAAAATGTCAATATACTTGTACTGATCCATTATACTGTCAATAAAAACAAGATTACCAACTCCAGCGGACGACATACACCCCCATACCATAACTCCTCCTCCACCATGTTTTACTCTTGGCACCAAGTTCTGTTTGCGAAATTCTACCCTGGGTTTTCTCCACACCAAGATTCTACCGTCAGAACCAAATATATTAAATTTACTCTCATCAGCAAATATAACTTTATTCCAGTAATTAGAATTCTTATTTATGTTGGATTTTGCGAAAGCTAGTCTGAGTTTTCTATTCTTTTCACTTACGAAGAATTTTTTCCTGGCTACTCTACCGTGATATCCAGCAGATCGAATTACCCTTCTAATAGTCTCAGGATTAACAATTATTCCATATAATGCTTGTAAATCAGCAGCAACTTTAGGAGTACTCTTTCTTGGATTTTTTTTTTAAATATTTCGAACGATAATTCGCTTTATTCTATTGGATAGCTTTGATGGTCGGCCAGGTCTTCTATTATCCTGAATAATATGATTGATTCTTTTTATATCGTTTAATGATTTTGAAAACTGTTGAATGACTCAAGTTAACTGTTTCAGCAGTTTTTCTAATAGATTTTCCACGTTCAATATGCAAATTAATAACTAATTTTAGAATCTCAGGCGAAGTTTCTTTTCGTTTAGCATTCATGGCTGCAATGAGCTATAAAACACAAAAATTCCAAAACAATGTGGAGAGAAATACTGCAGACGATTTTATAAGTTAATGCCAATTGCTTTTGAGTAAAAATAAAACCACCAAAAATATTTTTATTGCTTATTTCAGACGATTTTTGTTGCATATCTAATGGTGTCCCATTACTTATGTGAACCATTTTTTGCTCCGTTCTAAACAATTGTATTTTTATTAAATTAATATTTTAATATTTTGACAAATTGCATGTTATGTAATAATTGTTACTAAATTTAAGTATGAAACACACCCACAATAAATTTGAACATGTTTTTTTTATTTATTTTATTACAGTTTCCTTTTGTAAAGCACAAGTGTCCTATCACTTCTGTGAGACACTGTACCTAAATGAACCATTGCCTATCATACTAATAGTTTTAGTTACATCAATTAATTATAAAATTTGAGTATTTTGTAAACTAAAAATATCAATTCAAAAAAAAAGAAGAAGAAGAAGAAGAAGAAGAAAATAAAGAAATTCAGAAAAAAAAAACACATTGTATAAGAACAGTTAACAGAATTATTTTTTGATTTAATTGCAGAATGAAAATGTATAGAAATAATTAATTTCCCTTTTCGTTATTTCGGCATACTTTCATAACCTTATTTTTTTCAATTTGAATTGTAATTTAGAATCCATAATGATCAAAACTATTAAGATTTATTTTTCAAATTTTTCTTTTCATTTAAAAATTGCCGAAAATAAGTTCTTTATAAATGCCAGTTCATTCCGAGTTTTGTTCAATGAGCTCTTTAACAATTTTCTGAACAAATTTAAAAAAAGTATTTAATTTCTATTAATTGGGACAAAAAATCATGCATTCATTACATTAAAGATACCGATACTTAAAAAATGACTTCATAATTAAAAATAAAGAAAAATTTCTAGTCTTAGTTACAGAAGAAAATTCGTTATCAAAAGGAAGAAACAGGAATCGTGTTTAATTCGACATTTTCTATTAAAATTAAGATGTGTTCCGTCGACTCACAGAATTTGTTTTTGATTTAAATTTTTAAAAAAGTTATTTTGTTTATGGAACAGAAATTCTTTTTTTTTTCTCCCGCTCCGAAGTCCAAATTATTAGATAATTTCTTTTTTGGCTGAGGTGAAATTTCCTGCCAAAAAGAAATCGATACAAAACGCGTAGTTGCTTAGAAAGAGATTTGACACGAGAGTTGTTTGAAATCGATAGCGGCAGATCCATCATGTAAGAGTCGAGACCTCAACGGAGCTTTTTGTTCACTTCAAATCTTGGCAGAAAAAAAAAAAAAAAGACTGTTGCAATCTGAATCGTCACTAAATGAAGGACTGCATTCACCGACCAGCTGTTGTCAATAAAGGATGCATGCCATTGTTTTTAGTATCTGGAAATGTCAAAAGATGATTACACTGATTTACAACTATAATGCTTCAGAGTAAAATATTTTTAGCAGACGGGTGCTAAACACGAACGTTGTCAAAAATTGTAATTTTATACTAGGTTTAAAATTAAATTTTATACTAATTAAATAAGATAGTACGAAGTATTATAATCTCGTGCGACAAAACGTCAATTCTTTCATTATTCCTCTATTTTACATTAATTTCATTTAGTTGAGATTTTTTTTTTTTTTTTTTTTTTTGTAAAGTTAACAGGCAGTCGCTTCAAGCCAAACTCGGACACCAAAGAAAAGATACTAATACAGTCAAAATTTGTAAACTAAAAATGATAAGAAACACAGTTAAATAAATTTTCAATAGTATATTTATTGCATTTATAAAAACAAATAACAAAAATTATAAATGAATTCATTTTAGCCAGAAATGATGCCAAAAAACGAAACGAAACAAAAAATAATGTACAACCTGAACTCGGACTAATAAGAATTTCTTATTACCATTTTAAGACGTTTAGACATAGATTGCACAAATTTTTCACAAAAGTTTTCAATATTTTTTCATTCCTGCAACAATACTCTTTTCAATTCATCTTTACAGGAAATATTCGAATAAAATTTCGATGGAATTTACATCAGGGCTTTGGGGTGGAGTTCCATGAGGTGAGGACAATTATATAGAAGCCAGGAACGCGCTCGATAAGCTTTATGTTTCCGGATCATTGTCCTGATAAAATCGCCTGTTGTTTCCAAAAGAAAGTTTCAGCACACATTATTTTAAATTTTTCTTTAAAATGTCGAGGTTTATATTCTGATCCGTTCTCCCTTCAATAAAATGCAGGGTTACGGGGCCAGTAACTGAAAATGAGCCCCTGGCCTTTACCGATCCATCTGTATGCTTCACAATTGCTTTCAAATTTTTTTGTGCGAAATCCGTCTTTCGATTTTCTACAGTTGTAAAGGCTTTCCATCCTACCCAAAAATGTCGAATTTGCTCTCATCAGTAAATAAGTCCAAAGAGAAAAATCCTTAATTTCACGTTCCTTGCGAATTTGTCCTTATTTTGCGAATTTAAGTCAGTCTGATTTCGCTTACTTATGAAAGGCCTTTGTCTGGCTTTTCTTTCATTGAGATCTGCCTTAAGAAGAACATTTTTTTTTATTGTTTACTAGCCACCTTTGGCGACCAGCCGGTTCGCCAGTATTACCGCTCGCTACAATTTTCAATTAAATATTTTAAGTAACTGATCTCTTAAAGGATTCTCAAACAAAACAATTTTAATCTTCAAATTTTGATAGTCATACCAAACTTATACTGTTTAGAGCGTTTCGTTCAATTTACTATATATATTTTGCTAATTTGTTGCCATTTCCGGTAAAACTTCAACTTTAATTTAAAATGTAAATGACGAAATTGCAATTAATATTAAGATATTTTTTAATAAAACCAAGCGTTTTATTTTATTTATCATATTTATTGTTATTTATTAATTATTATTATTTTTGAATATGAGTATTGCAAACAGAATCGCTCGGTATTTAAGTCTTATGTGAACTACAAAATATTTTTCATAATTTATGTAATATCTCAAACAATAATTCAACAAAAATTTCTGAGATTCAGTATAAAATTCAGTTTTTAGTTTTGCTTTCAAAAGGATTGAAATCAAATCAATAATAATATTTTGTTTCTGCCTATAAATATATTTAAAAAATTATGAAGTCTAAATTTAATGCAGTAAGGTATCATATTCTGAGAAATATTCTGGACACACCAAATTTTAAATAAATGAATGAATGTTTCTATTTTCCACGATCAACTAAGACTTATTTATGAAGTTTTAAATGTTAAAAATTTAGAAAAACTCAACATTTGCATAATCTTAGGCCAATTAATCTTGAAAAAGCTGCGCGCTGATTGGCGTATTTTCTTTGAAGCGATCGATGGAAAATCTAAAATTATCCTTTTTTTATTGAATAGTGATATTCAAATTTTCATAAATCAGCCAGTTTAAGTGATTGGAAATTAACTCTGAAAAGTCAGTGATTTAGTTGATTGGAAATTAACTCTATGACCACCATAAAATATGTGCTTTCTCTTATGGTGTCTGCATTCTCCTTAATATCCGCTCGAATAAAACATCACATACAAAAGTACTACATAGAACAAACACATCAAAAGTAAACATAACATTTCAATAGTTGCCAAAAACAAAAGAGAGAAAAATGCAATTAATAAGCAGACGATATTTAGAAAAGTACACATATTTAGACTGGAAAATGAAATTATCTGAAATTAACCACAAGCGCAGACGATATTTACAAACCTGAAAACGAAAATATATGAGTTATTCCATCAATAAATGCCATAAGTTTGTTTACATCTTTATTATTTTATGAGTACATTAAACATCAAAATGGGTCCGGGACTAAATAAACACCCTGCATAGAGAGTGTAAAATATCATAAATAATTTTACTTGAATTTATTTTTTAGAAAAAATAATTTTTCATATTTGTTTCCTACAGACACGTGCCGAAAATTATGTTTTTGCAGATTTCATTTCCAAAAAGATTTAATTTATTTTTTTATTGGAGCTTTAATCAATGTGATGGTAACACTTTGAAAAAAGCTAATTTTTTTCCCATGAATACGAAACGTGCTCGAGCAGCTTGAATTTTATTTTTATTTTGTACGAAAAAAAATTGTTGAAAAATATATTTAGAATATTTATTTAAAAATTCATTAAAAATAGAAATTTAATTTTAAGGTTAAAACATTGGTATCATTTCAAAGATAAATTTTTGATCTTTAACTTGATGTAAAAATTGTTTTTGTGCGGTAATATTTTCGGAAGTTATAGCAGAAACACGCCAAAATTTCACTTAATTTTTAAATAAATAAAATTCTAATTAAAAATTCAAAAAAATAACCCCCGGTGCACATTCCCGGCCTCCAAGGTATACAGGTGCGAAATTTGGTAGCTGTGGGTTGAATGGTCTGGCCTGTAGAGCGCCAACACACACACACACATTGAGCTTTATTATAAGTATAGATATAGATGGGCTAAATTTTTTTCCTAATTACTTTTCAGCAATAATAGATAGGTTTGGTGCTCTAAGGAGCGAATTTGCTTTTATTTTTCTGATTAAATATTGATCATCTGCTTCTTTGAAAATATTACTGTGGGTTGTCTTAAGCCTATTTTCCACCTGATTATTGGTTTGGAAGCATTTTATGATTAACCGTTGAATGACATCTGTGGACAGTCTCTGATATTTCTGGCACATATTTTCCATCTTCAGCATGCTGAGTGACCAATTTTCTTACCTCAATGCTCGCTTGGCTCCTTTGCTTTGATATTTTAATTAAATTAATATTTACTTCCACAGTAAATGAAAATAACACAAATAAGAAACTCCACTGAACAATTATAACATTAACCACAAAGGTGGCAGTCATTTTAACCCAGGATTGCAATTATCTGGTGCTTAATTGTGAGATGTCCGAGTTCGGCTTGCGGATTCTTTTTCACAAATTTTACTTTCATGTCTAAATTTTTAATTATAATTTATAAATTGGCACTATTTGGTTTTGTTTTTAGCTGTACAATAAATTCACCCCCCAAAAAAACCTTTTCACGTTTTTTCTAATTCCTTTTAGTTAAAATATTTTGACAGAACAAGTTTTTCTCCTATGTTGTCCGAGTTTGGTTTTTAGCGACTGTATTTCTCCCATCAAGATCTGTGCGTGTTTTACTTCAAATTAGACATAATTCCAAAGTATTTTTTCTTGGACTGAAAAAAAGTCTGAAAAGTAGAGATTTCAAACAAAATTTTGCAGTTTATTTATTTTTTAATTTTTTTTTTAATTTACAATGCTTTCTCTTAACAGACTATAACAGAAAGTACAAATAATAATTTTAGATTTGCTAATTGAATTAATTTTTGGAAATTATATGTACATCTATGAATCAGGGTAAATAGTCAAATTTTATCTTGAAAAATAAATACCCTGAGTGAAGAAAAAAAAAAAAAGGAACTACTATTAAATCTAATATTTTTGATTATAGAACTATGCATTCAATAAATTCCCCAATTTGGAAAAGAAATTATCCCATTTTTATACAAATATGAACACACATTATCAATAACTAATGAATATTTTTCACAAATATTGAAGTGAAATTACCTAAAATATATTTCTGCAAGGTTCTAATAAAAAATCTTACTAAAGCACTTTTACGGTATATCTAAAATTACTTATTACATTGCAATTAGCTGTATTATTAAAAAAAGTTTTTTTTTTTTTAAATAAAGATTATAAGTATGCATAAACAAATTCACATTATAAAAATTAACAATATTTTTTAAATTATGTAAATAAAGTTTTCTGATTCCTTTTTAGAAATTTTACGATCTAACTTTTTATTTTTCAGTTTTTTTATTTTTTATTATTAGCTTCACATTCAATTTCTCCAATTTTCTTTTCTATGTGGGATTTCTTTTTTTGGTGTAAAGTCAAGAAACCTAGATTCTTTTTTTTTTTTTCTTTACGTCATTAGCAGCAATTTCTTAGCTCTTTGTACTCCCAAAAATAGGTGATATTTTGAATGGTGTAATGTTCCCGATGTTCTCAATTTTTTTAGTATAGTCTACTACTTTAATATTTACAACCTTTCAATCATTCAATGTATTCACTTTTGAAAGCCTCCGGTGAATTAAATAATATTTTCCCCTATATAATGGAAGAAAGTTCTAAAAATTTTGCACAAAAATTACTTGCAGTAAAAATAATGTTGAAATATAATAAACAAATGCTGGAGGAAGTAGCAACTGCATGAAAAAAAATCAACATAAAACTGAAGTCATTAAAAAAAATTGCCTCATTTCTGAATATATATATATGTAAGCAGATAATTTTTTAGCAGTTTCGTGGCCGATGAGAGAAGAAATTTTTATTTTAAAACTTTGCTTTATTCCATCCGGGGATGCATTATTTATGTTGTTGTTGTTGTTGCTAATCTCCATGGTCTTACTAAGTCAGACCAAATCCAAAATTCGTTGACAAGAAGAAAGTCAAAAACGAGGAAGGTAGAAGAATAAATTTCTCCCCAATGAAGTCCTAAACAGTCTAGAATATGTTCAGCAGAGACCTGATGTTGGCAGCATTTCGGGCAAAGAGGGTAACATTTTTCACCCTGAGAAAAGAAAAGACATTTAAGGTGGCCACTGGCAAGGTGTGACAGGCAAGTGATGGTTTTTCTATCACAAGGAAGAATTAAGGACTGGCCCGGCTTATTGGCTCTATACCAATCATGAGAATCTAATTTGGCCCTAGTTGATAAAGTAATTAGACCGTTGATATTACATTGCAAAATTTGGAGCAGCTCCCGTATACGGCCTAGTGGCGCCATTTTTTTTCGCCAATAATGCGTGTTTAGTATGTTGTGATTCTTAACCGGAAGTTTTGAAGACACGTTAGGCTTATTTCTAAGACTGATAAAATGCACTAGACTATAAGTCAGGGGGTGGCCACATAAAAATACTGAATATGTTCCAAGGTTTAAGGTAACCATAAAGAAGAATACATATGCCGATGACGGCAACCAGAAATTACCGTTTATCGCCAAATTTCTCGCCAATTTGGCGGAAGCCGTATACGGGAGCTGAGCCCAAAATTTTCAATGTCTTCAGAGAAAAGGGAGACTGCGGCTTGCTTATCGGACGCGGCCCTCTGCCTAAACCTCGAACGCCTCCCTGATTTGACTGCGCGATGGACGATGCAGGATTGAGTTAAAATTACAAGCAATTATTATTTATGTACAAGCAAGAAGAGACGAGGTACGTCAATCTACATCACAACACAAGAGCGAACGAAATAGTTATCCCCATGATTATATAGTGTGAGATTCTGATAGGTATTTCTTTACACGTGTCGATTTAGGTAAGTGAATTATAGGGATCTTTTAAAAGAATCTGTTTAGATCGACAAATTTTTATCCCTTCACTCGGAGTGGGGGAACTTATCGATTTCAAAAATTTTACAGAGCTTCTGTTGCATTAATTAAATAAAAAAGGTGAAATTGGATCAGGAAATAAGAGAAATCTTTAGAATTTAGTTAATACGAGTGAAATTAAGATAAAAATTTGGAAATTAAGACTTGTTTTAGATTATATATATATATATATTCAAATAAACAGAGATGATAGAAGAGCCAGTTTAATGAAAGATATATATTTACGATAAATTGATAGAAAATGGAAGCACTTTCTAGTGAGAAATGAAAGATTAGACGCAACAACAAATCATTCAGATAATTCAGCATGCAATTTAGAAATAAAAATTTTAGAGAGAAAACTAAGCGTATGGATAAAACAGAATGGCCAGCCGATCAGTAAACTTCGGAGTATTCCGGGAGAAAGGGAAAAATCAGGAATATTTAATATAAAAATGGAATTTTTTTTATAAATCGGCACTTTTTATCGAACATGATAATTCACTATTTTTTCATAAGTAGTATGAAACATCGTTGGCAGCTAATGAAAATCAAACTTTTGCTGATAGTTTAAAACAGACTTTGGAAGAGAAAGATTAACCATTATATCTGCACATATGTATAAATATATAATATTTTCGTCGAATTTTTTTTTTTTACTTTTTTTTAAGTTATCGACATAATTATCAAAAATGGTTTTGTGTATTGTGGGAAAAGACAGCCTTATTAAAGCCCAGCTCCTATTACTATTAAGATTTTAAGCTTCAAGGGGTTTTCTTGTATTTTAAAATTGCATGAAAACACAATGTATCTTTACATTAAATTAGATTACATTAACATATTAAAATTAGATTGTTTAGTGCGATTGCCAAGTCAATCTATTTATTTAAACCATAAAAGATTTTTAATATTGATATGGTCACTATAAGATGTTGTTAGGTTAGCTAATTATGTAATAACTTAAGACAGAAGGACCCTTAATTAGGGATTGAATAAATTGACCGATTTGGTATTACATGGATCTCACAACATTTTACGATAGAAGAATTGAGTTGCGAGACTTGATTTTTTTTACAAGTTATGTTTTTGATGGCATCTCATTTCTTTTTGTAGATAGTCCTTTTCTTATTTTTGTATATAGTCTTCCACTTTCTTTTCTGGTATTATTTCTTCAGCTACAGTTTTTCTCAAAGCCCACTCCCTGTCTCTATGGGTTTTCCTCGTAAGCTTTGATGTTACAATTTTTGACAAGTCTGGACGGTAAATGCTTCTTAGTCTGTTGTATTCACAAATTGAAGATTCCTGCGCTTTAATACTTCCAAAGTCGACATTAATTAGATGTAAGCCCTCCAGACTTGTAATTCTCGAAATTGCCATGTAAGCGTGACCGGATGTGAATACCGCGGAACCAATATCCATCAGTGCATTATTTAGATCTAGGCCCTGACTTTTCTGTATAGTTATAGCATAGGCTATACATATCATAATTTGAAGATCAGTTTGCTTTTCTTCTACCAGATTGATTACCTGAAAAACACACATTGAGTTTGCAGCTTCCAATTGAATTATTTCAAACTAAATATTGTTACAAACCTGTAATTTTGCTTCCCAGTGCGAATAGTGTCATCATACGAATGACCGTTTTATAGTAATCTGTATTGGATGCTGTCGGTTGCCGAGCCAGTGATCCCAGAGCTTGGTGATAAACTTGGCGACAAATTTGCCGACAAAATGGATAATGCTCGAAACTTCCAGAAATTTATCGATCCGTCCATTATTACACGCATATTTTAGGTTTTCCTTGATTTATACACTAAACACTAATTGTATTATAAATTTGAAGCTTCTATGTCAGCTAGAAGAGCCTTACAGTTTTGATGATCGGTCAGTCAGTCAGTGACAAAATTCACAAACTTTGACTAGTTACAATTCTTAAACTAATGGTTCAAATTTAATGAAGTTTGAAATATACCGTGTTTATATAATGCCTGCTGGGTTACTGAAAAATTCAGGCTTCTAGTTTCATCCACAACGAAGTTATAGGGGGTCGAAAATGGCCCGAACTGCTTCAAGAAAAGGATGGCACTGCCGTGCCGCTTGTTATTGCTCGACTTGGCGGGGGCACTGCCGTGCCCCCAGATATGGAGCTGCCTCCCCCCACCTTTCTTCCTTCGAACAACAAATCGATCATACCGTGTGTTAAGAGAGCGAAAGTACGAATGTTGTGTATTAATATTCAAAACTGGTTGTAAAATAGTGACTCATTATTATAATTTCAAAATAATTTATTTTAATTAAATACGTATTTTACAATAATTATTTTTTGCCCTCTTCCTGGAAATCTTTTTGCTGAATTATGAAGTATCGGACGTTATTGTACTATTTCCATAAAACATTTATTTTGCTTATTTTTAAACATTACAGACATGGATTACTAAGTTCTTTGTATGAATGGATGCTATGAGTGACATGAAATGGACGTTATTACTAATATTTTCTTTTAACATTTTGTGTTCATTTAAAATTCCTAATACATTCAACAAAATGCTCTGCAATTCAAAAATAATATTAAACACGAGAAATTCATTTATAGGATACATTATATGTACACATGCCTCTTGTATTTTTTCAAAAATTTTTTCTGAAAAAAGAGGAAGGCAGCATTTTTCTTAAACAGTTTGATGTATACGAAACTGTTTGCCACAAAAGTTTGCAAAATTCATTCATATTATCTGTTTTTATTTAAATTTATACCCCTGAAGCATTTTTCTTTTTATGCAATAAAGAATAAAATTTATAGGGACATTTTTTTTTCTCTTTATTTTACAAGTTAAGCATTGAGCCAGTATATAAGCGATTTTTTTTAATAGTTGGGGAGCTAAAAGTTGATGCAATTTTGATTTCATTGCAGAATTTTTCTTATTTTAAAGCAGATTTCATTTTGTATTCTTAAATGATTTTTTATTCTGTTAGTAAAATTATTGTTCAGTTCTGATTGGTGTATTGGTAAACAATAAGGATAGAAAAACACACACTGGAAAGAAACAAATCATTTCATTCTTAAGCACTCCACCAATGTAGACATATTTTTGTACTGCATTTTTCATGAGTAAATTTGACAAACAATTCTGAAGTATGAATATTCGGCTAAAAGTCGGTCTATATCTTCTGACGTTGGTTAATACATTTTACAGAAAAGTGGAAAGGTTTTACACAATTGAAACTCATCGGAAATTCAATAAGTGAAAATGATGTTTTTTCTTGAGAACTTTTATTTTACATTGATTTTAGTTAAAAGAACAGAATAATTTTTCAAATAAAGTGAAGAGCATATTGTGCAATAATTAAAGAGAATAAAATAAAGTAACATCGTCCTGAAGATATTAGAAGCATCTGAAAAATGTCAGGGAAATTCAAACAGCAGAAGTGATGGACACCCTGTAAAAGACTTTTAAGGCAATTTTTAAGAAGCTATACACTTAGTGAATATATAGATTCATTAATATCCAGAGTTGTTTGGAATTATGCTAGATTTTGAATCCATGGCAGTTTTTGATATTTTTAAAAAACATATTTGTAATTTTTGCTATTTTCAAGTGATTACCTCACAATTTATTATGTTACACGAAAATGTCGCAGAGATAAATGTAACCCCATTTTTACTGAGTGACAAATAAAAGTATCTTTATGAATGAAGCAAATGAAGCTTAAGTCAACAATTAAAGCTTTTTATTCAATAGTCATGTCATGTAAAAACATTTGTAACTATATATAGAATAACTCTCAAAAACCTGTTACATATTCACATTGTGGTTTTACTATTTTGGACGAAACAGCAGGGCATGAATGCTTTACTTTTATCAGAAAAAATATATTGCACAACAAGAAATTAGTTACAAATTTCAAGACAATCACAATTTATAAAAATCAGCTGACAACTAGTTTTGTCACTAAATGTATCTCTTGAATTCAGATTGAAAAAAAAAAAAATAGTAAGAGATCAAATTACTTTTTAACTCTACAAAATTAAAGAGATCAAAATTCAATTAACATAAAATATTTAGATATGAAAATAAAGATATGGAACATGGCACTTAATGCATCACTAAACACATTGTATGAAGAGATAGTAAAAATGATATGACATTTAAAATAAATCAACTTTTCACAAAAAGTTATAAATGCACTTGATAGAAGTATTTTCCCTCATTTAAAATATTCCACAAAATAAGAACTTGAAGCAAATGCGCTTGAACACAATAATATTGCTACCATAACTTTTTTTAAAAATTCCACATTCTTCAAAATTAAGTTTTACTTATTAGTAAAAATTGCATATTTTATATATTGGCACTTGACTTTTTAGTAACCTTTGACAGTTCATTTCATGCAGTTCCAAAATTTTTCGTTTAAATATGCAATACTGACACAAGTAAATTAACAGCTTACAGTAGCATTTACAATAAAATGCTGTGTTGACAGATATATATTAAAATATGTTGCTTCCTCATAAAATGAGAAAAAAAAATCATTGAAAAAAGGTAAAACTACATAATAAAATGTTTCAGCATTTTCTGTAACAGACATATGAATTAACTATAAAAGACATCAGTGAATTACCATAACAGGCATTATGAATTTTATTTCCAGCTTATTATTCCAGGACAACAGTTTAACTTTAAAATAATCAAATCATAACCAACCTGATTTTTCTTTTTAAAATCACTTTTAAACATGATTTGGTCAGATCAATATATTCTACATTAAAGTTAAAGCAAAAAAGTTATAAAATAGAAGTAAATTATTTTTGAAATTAATATATATATTTTTAAAATCTTAACATTGAACGTTTCTGGATATTCTAAAAATATTAAGATATTTCATAATTTTTTTTTCTAAAAATAAAAAAAAGGGATTTTTTTTTTCTTTTTTCTAAATATATCAATTTTATGTATAAGTACGACCTCTAAATAAAATCACCAATGGTATTTATTTTTTATTATTTTAATGAAGAATTGTCCTAATTTATATATATAAAAGATACTATTTGTTTTACAAAAATCTTAAAATAAAATAAAACAAAAACCAAGGAATGTATAAACATTTAAGAAAACAGAGACAACTGGTAGAAAAATATGAGATTTGTGAGGAATATTCTGAAATTTAAAAATTGCGTTAAATATTAGCAAATAGCATTTTATTAAAGGCACAGCAACTTCTTGAAAATGAAAATTTTGAAAATACATGTTTCTAAAATCCAGGGAGAACAAAATAAATATCTAAAACTCAAGAGACAAACGGTATTATGCACTCAAGACTAGCTATGAACATATGAATAGTACACATTACAAGAATCAAAACTATGTGTAATAAAAGCACACCATTTTAAGATTGAGTTAGTATAAAAGCAAAACATCGGGCATTGCGTACCTGAAGAAAAATATAACTGTTAGAAATATATTTGAAATATGCAAAATTCCTTCATTACAAAATCACAAATACATTCTATAACAGGTATCAAAATCATTTGAAAATATGCTCTGTTCAAAACAAAATCACTCCCTGAAAAATTGTGAATAAAAATAATAAGGAAAATATTGTGAGACTTATAATATAGCACCAAGATATTAAAATATTTCCACCTAGAAACAACACCAGTGGGGTCATTTGCTTATAATCCGACTAGTAAAATATTACTGTTTGAAAAATTAATTTAATTTTATATATACCTGGTTTTCAATGTAATGAAAATAGATTAAAATGAATGAAAATTAAATTACAGAATTCGTTACGGATAAAAATTGTTTACAAAGAAAATTTAAGTACAAAACTGATAAGTAAATAGTACAATTTAAAAAATTCTATTAGAAGGCAGAAAAAAACAAAAACATTTAACACAGAATATTGCTTTGAGACATTCATCTTCAATTTAAATAAAAAACAATGCAATATCATTTAAAAAAAGATAATTTCCACAAAATAAGCTGATCTGCAAAAATTTGCAATATATCCGTAAATCAATCAACAGCAAAATTAATCACAAATACTTACATTTTTACAATAAATATTTTTTAAAACACAGATTTATTTAACCTTAAAAGAAAATACAAGAACAACCGCTTTAAAAAATGTATAGACAAAATAAAACCGCCCTATTTTTTCAGAGAATATTACAAACCAGGTCATAATGAGAGAAACATTATGGCTCTACATACACAAAAGCCATAACTATTTGATATGATAAATATACAAACTTATCACTGGTGATGTAGTGAATATAATAACAAGGCATATATACTTAACAAGTGCACTTTTCTATTCTGAACAATCAGTTCACAATACACTTTAACAAGAATTTACATCAATTTAAAAACACTATACATGTGCATATTATTATTAATTTATAATATATATATTTAAAATATTTATAATAATTCTTTCAGATTATCCATTTCAACCAGTCATCTGATTTATATGCAAATTTTGTACAAAAGATAGAGCCTTGCTAAAATATAACAGTCTCTGGTAAGGCAAATGGTTTTCTTTTCTTTTAAAGACAATAATTTTAAGAGGAAGCAAGTGTTCTCTTTTGAAGCAATATGTTCTGAAAAAGTCATTGCTATACAAAAATTTTGGGAAGCACTCATTGAGAACCATATCCCTGGTACTCATCAGGAGATCTGTTTCCATATTTGGCTTTCCTCAAAGCAGCTAGTTTCTCTCGAGCTTCCTCGAGTTCTCGCTCTTTCCTAAGGATCTCTTCTCGTGCAACAATTTCCTGAGCGATGCCACCCACCATTCGTTTATTTATAACCAGACTTCGCTCTTCATCATGTTCAATGGCTTGCTGGGCAGCACGAACCAAATTGTCTGTTGCTCGTTTCACAGCATTTCCAGCTTGCTGCAGGTGAGAAGAGGCAAAACATCAATTTGAATTGAAAACCATACCAAGATTAGAAAAATATGATAAATAAAGATTATAAAGAAATATTAGAACAGATTACACATAAAATTTATACTTATTGCATGTATAAACTAGTCACATTTGGCAATGAGTTAGTTTACCAGTTTTTAATTGTGTTCAATTTCTTATGCATAACTTGATGCTCAAGATTTCTGCAATTAATTTTTTCAAGCATCAAATTGTGAAAGACATTAAAGCCATGAGATTTTTTAAAAAAGCTTTATATTTATTTTGCTCATTTTATATCTAACAGAACCTACCCATTGGAGTAGAGTCCCATAATATCTGAGAACAATTATTCTGGATAATCTATTCAAAATACCTGTTTCTTTCGTGATAATGCAATTTTACATTTCAATTCATCATGCAAAAATTGCACAGATAATTAGTAAAATGTTTCTTTCTTATGGAAAAAAAAATCCTGCAATTAAATATTTGATGAAACAATGACATTTTCTAAAAATAAAAGATTGTGCCAGAATTCACGAAAATAACTATATGGGGATTCATTAAGACAATATTTCAAATTTTAAAGCTTAAAAACCTATTCCATGAATTAATATCTGTAGCTGTAAAAAAATTATTGATAAAATCTCATTAGTTTTTTTTAATTAAAAAAAATCACTCTGAGCAGCACATTTTTCACACTCCAAAGTGTATATGTGCAAAATTTGATAACTCTCTGTAAAATGGTTTGCCCTGTAATGCAACATATGCACACATTCTTTATTATTTATTATTAATTTTCAGTATTTGTGATTAGTACTGAGAAATTAAAGCAAAGTCAAGATTTTGTGAGCATTATTCTATAATCTAACCAAGAGTGTAGTCAAGATTTCATGCAAAAAATGACAATTAATAGATAATTTTATTTAACTTCTCAATTATTTATTTCAGAAATAAGCTTAATATTTTAAGGAATTATAGGTTTATCAATATAGTACATAGAATGCAAAACTTACTTCCTACACTTAAAATACCTTTTTTACATATTAAATTAATGATGAAAGGATGAATTATTTCCCTTTCTAAAAGATGTAATAATGATGTGTTCAATTCAATAGCATTAGTTATAAAAAATGGATTTTGGTTCTAAATCTTGAAGATTCTACAATTGAATTATATAATTCAGTTGCAACTTCATCTATCTAAAGAAAAATATTCCCAATATGAAAAAGTTAAATGTGAATGAAATTAAACTATAAAAGGCAGTGTAATGATATTAAAAAAAGTATCCAAAAAATATTTCAATTTAAGCAAAGTTATACTTTACACATTCAATATCTGTCTGGTACAACGAATGGCCGAGAAAGAAAAATTCTAAAGTTTCATTATATATATATAAACACAAAGTGAATAGATATTTTTGCTATGAATTAATTTCAATAAGTTACAACCTATTATATTGTAATGAGACTACCAGTTTATCACATTTTTAAACAGAATTACTCAAGTAAATACATAGAACTAAGTAAAATTACAATCCTTTCATATTTGTATAGCCTTTTTTCAACTAATAAACTTAAAAATAATTATAAAAGAAATCAGCCCAATAATAAAAATTTCTTACCTGTAGACGATGCATGGACTGAGAATCAGGATCGGCTTTTACTTTACAAGCCACTAACAGCTGAGCTGTGGAACTGGCCACTTGTTTGGCAGATGAGATGAGTTTTTCTTCAGATGCATGACCCTGTACTAAAGAGTTGGCAGCTTCGACAAGACTGTGTGTAGCTGCAGCTACAAGTTTGGCCTAAAGAGATTAAATAAATATTTTCAGAATATCAAAAATTTCAAAGTATCAGAGGAAATAGAAAAGGTTCTACTGGATCAAATGCTCATTGCTTATTTCTTAGTATATTAAAATAAGCTTTAAAAAAAGCAACTATCTGATTGAATTGAATGATTTCACTTACAGCAGATATTAAACCTTCTGACCACTGACCATCATCTGTTGTACACACGGTATGAGAACTAACCTATAAAAATAATAAAATGACAAGATACTTTTTTTTTGCTCTTTAAAAACAACAACAACAACAACAAAAACAGTACAACATATCAACTTACTTTTCCAGCTGCAACAAGCTCCCGCTGAGCTGCAGATGCAGCCTTAACTAAAGCAGATGTTGCAGCAGCAATAGATTTGGCAGCTTCTAAAATCATCTCATCAAAGTTCAGAGATTCATCTGCTTCCTACAGAGGATATAAATTGCAATAAATAATAGAAGAAAAGTGAGCTTCAAAGAATGATGAAACATCAAATCATAGAAATTTATCAATTTTTAATTATTTAATATTTGAGAAAACTGTTTGGAACCATTTACAAATGTGAAGGAAAAATTCAAAAATAAAAAATCTATAAATATCTATGAAAAGAAAATATGCCTACACAGTTTTTAAACAAACTTTTTAAATATATTAAATTTACTTTAAATATAATCAAAATTTAAAATACAAGGATCGTTGAATCACAAAATTATATAATATACACTGAATTAAAAATATTTATAATAATAATTTTTAAAAAATCACTTTTCAGCATTTTGACTAATTTATTTTTCTCCCCAAGAAAATCTAATCCAATGTCAAATGTCATTTAATCCACAATTTCAATATTTCAATGCTGATTTGCACTTTAAAAGAATAACAAAGGATACACAGAAAATCAACATAATTTATCTTGAATGAACTCTGGATGACATTTCTTCAGATTTCAGATGATAATATCCAAGACCATTAGTATATGTCTGATTCTTGGTTGAAATGATAAGAGACAACCAAGAATATCAAACATATCTAACGGCCAAGGATTCATTCCTCTGTAGATCTAAATACAATATGAAAGGAACTCATGGGCAGCTGCAAACAAAATATCAATTCCATAAATATTAAGATGCAACTTACATGTTGTTTACTGATACGTGGTTTCAGGTTGGCTAATTTTTTAGCTGCTGCATCAATAGAATTTGCAGCACCAAGGAGCTCATTTTCTGCAATGATCATTGGATCATCTGGATCTTCCCAATCAGCACCTAAAATAAGTGTAACAAAAAAAAAAATCAATTAATTTTAAAAGAAATTAAAAAAAAAACTTATATTAACAGATAAAGTAAGGAAAATTATATCTAGATTAGGAAATAAAATGTTTTCTCTATAAATATAATTATTGTGTATATCCATATCAGTAACAGCCAACAACCTGCATAAGTCAACTTTCCATTAAGCGTACAATTTCCTTTTTGCAGATATATATATAAAGTTTTGAGGCAATCTTTATTACTCACCATAATGTAAGTAAATTTTTAAAATAGTAAATGAAGTTTTGAAAGAATTCTCATTCCAAAATAAAGATCATGTGAACAAAATTGGTTCTGGTTCAAAATCATAAAACTGGTTAAAAAAATAGTTTATTGCAAAATCACTTTTAATTTCATAGACAGAAGAAAGAAAAATCTTGAAACCTTTGAGACTCTCAGCGCATGATGCCAATTCTTGAACAGACTGTGCAATAGTCCTTGATATGGTACTCAGCTGCTGTTTGTTTTCATGTGTCGGCTTCTGTACGACCTAATTAATAGTGATTAAAACCACAATGTAAATAAAAAATAAATAAAATTCACAAATTAAAATTAATCATGTTCGATTATTTTATTCTGTAATGTAAATAAAATGTATTGATGATTGTAAAACAGAAGACATGCATAATAAGCAACAAAAATGCAAACTTTACTTCAGATAATTTTAAATGCAGAAAGAAAAATAATGGAAAAATTGTGAAAATTGAATAGATTTTTTTGAATATAATTCTGAAAGATTAAAAGCAATAAAATTAAACAGTATTTCATCTAAAAGGTATAAAATAATTTATTGAGAACCAACAACAACAATCTAAAATATTCTGCATATATACTAACCTGATGAACCATTTGTAGAAGCTCACGAAAATGCACAGCAGTATTATGACCAGATGCTAATATCTCGTGTTTTAGTTTTTGAGTTTCAGATGTATATGCTGCAGCCTAAAAAAGAAGGATATAAAAATTCAGAGGAAGGGTTATTATTATTATTTTACTGGATTAAGAATAAGCTAGTACTAGAATTAGTTTGACCGTCCAGTACCAAAATTTAAATGCCAATGAAAAAAAAAATTAAAATATACAATCAAATTATATTTCCATTATCAAGTTTCCTTTTCATTATCACACAAAATGAAATTTTTTTTTCAAATGTGGTTTAATTTTTTATAGAAATTTTAGAGCCAAAATTTGCTATCTAAAGAAGCAAGTAAAAATATTACTTGAAGTAAATTTGTATGTATCTAAAGAATATGTAACCAAATTATCTTTGCAAACTTTACCTTTGAAACCATAAGTAAATCAAAAATGGCCTTCCTTCCCATGTTGGCTGCTACTATAATGTCCTCTTGTTTGCAGCTTTTTCCAGCAGCTACAGCCTTTGCAGTGGCCAGAGTAACTGGCTTAGTGGCTCTCACTAAATCTTCAGCAGTTGCAGAACGCATTGGCGGCTCCGGAGAGTCATAAGCCTATGAATAATATGTTGAAATAAACTTTAAAATACTGTGAATTTATTTTATAATTAAATGAAGCATGTTCTATATTAGTTTACTTTTATTAATACCATGCACAAAAGACACTTTTGGCATGTAATAATATAAGGGATTACAAAGCATTTTCAATATCAATGAAGTTATACATTTTTTTAAAGAAACTAGTTAATGCTTTTAGCATGAGATGAGAAGTGAAAACTGCCCTGGAAAGAGTTCATGGTAATATATTAATATTTCAAGTTGTATTTTGAATACTATGATTATATCAAACAAACAATACACTCCCGAGTATCCGGTTCAAGCATATCTGGTTTCTTGTACTATCCGGCCTAGTTTTCTCTTATTGTAATTGAATGAGAAAGGCAAGATGTCTGTTAAATCATCTATTAAAGATTTTGTCAAAACAAACAAGAAAAAAACCCTGTAAATTTTGATTTTATTTCTTAATGTTATCTTTTCTATCTGTGTTATCATTTATCAGTGAAATATAAAATTAATATGAGCCAATAATCTTAAGAATTAGGCCTGGGATTTACGTTAATGTTTTGTTTATGTTACCTGCAATTAAGTTGAGCATTTTCAGAATTTATGTTAAAATGTGAGCACTTCATATCCTTTAACTTACTTTAATAAATTCTTGAAATGTGCAGTGCAGTACACAAGTATATATAAACTACCAATAAAAAGCCTTTTATTTTAACTTGACATTTTATCGACAACTGCTTCTATGATTCACCGGGCCACAGCAGTGTTCACATTTTGATAAATGGAGGGCTTAGTATTCAATAAATAGTGAGAAAATATTTATTAATAGCAGAGACTTTGGTATAAAAACTTAGTCTTCTGGTATTGACAGGCAAAGAAATTAATTCATAGAACTCTGGCCTATACAGCTTTTTTGTTATTCGGACAGTCCTTCTGCCACATTAGGGCGGATACTCAGAAGTGCACTTTATATTAATATTGAAAAATATATGTTTTCAGCTAAATTTATGCTAATTATACGAATATTTGAAGAATTTATGTAACTCTTAAATCTTTTTTGAAAATAAATTCAACCCTTGATTTTCTATATTGAAAATTATGTATGTAGTGATTTTAATTGCAAAATATATTTTTTATGAATGGCACATAAATGAAACTCATTAATTTTCCAAATAAAAATGATTTTTTTTGTTTATAACTATCATTAAAATATACTTAAGCAAGGTCGCAATGCCTAAATCATACATATTGTTGTGATATGATAATATTTTAATTTGAAAATCTCCTCCATAGAGCATTTTTTAAAATTAATATTCTGTTTCCTAACCTAGATATCAGAACATTGATTTCCCTTATAGAATCAGCTTATAAAATTCTTTTCAGGAAAGAGAAAAATTTATTGATACATGAATGTATACATATTTAGACAGTTTAATTTGGAAGCAGTGCAAGTACACTAAAATAAAAGAGATAATATAATTTGCGATTAATTTAGTGTAAACCCTTATTTACAATGAGCTAATATTAATTGCAAATTACATGATAGCATCTTTAAAAAAATGGTAACGCCTTTTCAATTTAAAATTGGCCAATAAAAGAAACACAAAGCAATTGATTAAGAACATTGTGTAAATGCAATTTCCATATATATAGATAGATGGTGGGGTCATGTAGTAACCATTGTTTTATTTCACATATTAAAAATAACCTTACTTATTTTTTTTTTCAAAAATGGATAATTTCACATTAATATCACATACTCAATAGGTAAGAAGAGATAATAAATCAAAATATAACAATATAACAATTAACATAACATTTATAACAATTGAAACATAAATTAATACCAACATGTTAAGTTCAAAAATATATAAATATAATTAACATTGAAAAAACAACCTTATTCCTATTTCTAGTTATTTTTTTAAGTGACATTTAATTTTTCAAAATTGAAATTAAATGATCTTAACAACTTACAAATTACAGAACTGGTAATAAAATAGCAAAAACATTGCCAATATAGTTATATTTTTGAACTATCTAATATGTGAACTTGGAAATTTTCTTGAACCAAGGAAAATAAAAAAAGACATGCACCTTTTGAAAAGGGTTTATCTGTCTTATAACTGAAAACATATTATCAGCGAGGTCAGTTTGAAAAATATCTAAATAAGTTTTAATAATATCTAAATAACACTAAGAGCTATCAAAAATTGAAATTACAATGCTTCATTGTAATCAGATGATGCAAATAATGAAATTGGCCATAATTTAGGGACTCTTTCAAGTTAAATGTTAGTGGTGGTACAACACCTAAGCCTACCTAACCTAACTCTACCTAAGCTACAACTTTATTATTCTAGTTTTCACATGAAGAGAAGCAAGTTTGACCATTAAAAAAATATAATAGCCAAAATGTTGCAATTTTTAATGAAAAAAAAAATGAAAATCAGTAATTTTATTATAATGAAGATAATTAGTAATAAATGAAGATTGTTATTGTTTTAAGACAATGGAAAGAAATCATTTCTTTTTTTGTTTATCAATTTAAAATTCAGAATACAAACTGTTAATAGAAAACTTACTCTTATTTCTTGAGCAATGGCCTCAATTGTAGATTCTAAAGCTCTAGTACCACGAGAATGTTCATCCTCTACAGATTTCACAGTCTTCAATAGAGATGTCACATTGGTTACCATTACCTAGAGAAAGGGTGGAAAATACTATGAAGATTTATTCAATAGTTGTACAATTGCTACAAAAATAAAAACCATGCATTTGCAGTTAAACTTACCAAAAGAGCATCTTGCATAAGTTGCACACAAGAATTTAAAGCAAAAATTGTATGGATTCCATTTTAATAAATAATTCACAAGCAAAATAAATTTTTGAGCATACATTCAGTCCACAAATATCCCAGGAAATTTTAATCAACTACTACCGGTGGTAAAATTTGTTGCTTTCATTAAAAAACAAGAATGCAATGTGCACAATCAAAGATGAACAGTTTTGACTAACTTTCTATAGAAAGTGTATTAAATGAAACAAAACTCCACAAAAATAAAGAAATAAACTATAAACTAAGCAATTTATTGCGATTTTCAATTCACAAGAACAGCAACATTATTGCACTCAATCACTGTAACAGATTACAAAGACACTACAGGCTTTGCAGAAATACAATATAACATTTCAGATTCATCACAGTCAAAATTTAATACTGCTAACATTATTAAAAAACTGATATGTATGGCAAACATATAAATATTTACAGATAAATCACTACATGCTAGTAACAAAGTCCTAGACTAAAATGTTTTTTTTTTCCCATTCAAAATATTCCTCTCCAAGAATTAAGTTTTAATTACTTAAAAAAGGATTTTACTTATGTCAATATTTTCAAAAAGATAGAATGCTGTCAGGAAACTAAAATAGAAGAATAGTATATGAGCAACCATTTATCTGTACTTTACTTTAAACTAAAAATTAAAATAAGATCTGATTTTTTAAAGATTTTATTTAGTTTCATTCAATTTCTTGTCTTATTCTATCAACTTGGTCCTTCATCATATAATTAGTAAGGAATAGTTAAAAAAATTTGAAACATTTATTTTATGACAATTTTCTACACAAGTACTGTATTAATAAAAGAGTTTTTTTAACAGAAATTTAACAGACAAATCTTAAGTAAAATGTTTAGGACACTGGAATTAATAAAGGGTGGTTTGATCACTACAATTATTTTACTAAAATTTTAATTACTCATGGCGAGTTCCACTACTCACTGTTTTAACTGAGTAGTTCAGAGCAATAAATGAAATGGCAGTGTTAATCTTACAGAAATATTATTATAAATATATTGATTGAAACTCTTTAATGAGTTATTCTTTAAAAAAAAAGAATGAAAGAGAAAGGGATGTTTATGCCAATTCTTAAATTCAGGCATTTTATTTCCAATATGTAATAGTTTATTTACAATGTAACCTGCAGCATGTTTAACTTATAAGGAAGATATATAATTAAGCCATAACAATACTGCTTGTTACAAAATTTATATATTGGTCCATTTATCAGATTATGCATTAACAAAAACACCCCGGAACATTAAAAAATATATATATTTTTAGCCGCCTCATCCTCAACAGGAATTAAAAATATTGCACTAAAAATAGATTTCCCTCTCTGCATCCGTTAACATGCAGTCAAGAATAAATAAGCAATACAGAAATGCCCTTGAAACAGTTTCTAAAGTTGCAGTTCACACATTCTTGTCAAGAATCTTAGCATCGACTGCAAGCAGGAGATGCAGTTATTTTTCTAAAACTAGGCCAAACAAAACGAGTTCAATGAACAAGCAAGGGTGTTGTATCCACGTCATCCACTGCTTCAGATTGTTCAGAAAGCAAACGAATGAGTTCATCCTCTTGATCAGATCTCCACTCATCGGAGGTACAACTCTCTCGGACGAGAACCTGCATTGAGACAGAGAACAAAGATGTCACCTGACGCTGATGTCTATCTTAAAATTACTAAATTTTAGTTGACGTTAGCTACATGCATCCAAAGCACCGCATTCTCTGGTAAGGATCACACTTATTTAAATACTTCACAGCTTAGAGGAGAATTCTATTTCCATGCGACGAATCAGCGACGCAACATCAGTGTTCTCTGCTCCCAATATATTTTAACATGCAGGAAAAGCTTGGACACATACATGCTGATGAAAGAAAGGAATAGAGATATGAATACTGAACAAGAAGTATGTTGCCATTTCCGAGAGATAATAACAGGATGGAATTTATTATTATAAAGGAGAATATTTGATGGAAAGACGTGCATGCTCTAGGTTAAAATAATCTAAAAGTTAGTACAGGTGTATTAATTTTATATTTTTTAGCTATACAAGAAATGAAATCAAACAATACTTGGGAAACAGAAACCAAATAAATCTGTCATTTCAATGAAAAAAATTGATGCTTTTTATGAAATTTATTTATTACAAATGCCCAGAAGATTGGCTATGATGCCATTAGTTCTCTAGCCTTCCAATATTTCCGAACTATAATAAAATTAAATGCTCAACTTATTAATATTATTATGATTATAATTCCTTGGGATCATTAAAATAAAGCTGTTTAGAGGTTTGAGACAATTTAATTGTAATTATAGAAATGATAAAAACTGAGAATATTTTATTAATTAGTTTTTAAGAATATTATTGCACCAAATTGTTATTAAGTTTATTATAAGTTTAAAAGCTTCACTGTGGTTACTGGAAAGAAATCTAATGATCTGTATCTAAGAACATTATAAAGACAAATAATTAAACTTAAATGTCACATTTACATGAGAAACTCTGAACATCTATACAGTTAAAAGAGAGTAATTCTTTTTAAAAAGCAAATATGAGAACCAAAATATTTACAAGATTTTAAAAATTGCATTAGAAACATTTCAAAATAAAATAACATGCAGAAATTTTGAAGAAGAGTAAAAAGAAATTGATAATTCTGTAATTGGTATAACTAGATAATCATCATTTAAACAGATTTCTAAGTCATGAAATTTGTACTCAAAATCAAAACATAACAAGGAATGATTTGAATCATTTAATGGCAAAAAAGATTCACAATAAGCTAAAGTAAAACACAAATATTTAAAATATAACTCAAGAAGATATGCCAAGTAATTAAAATAACTTTAAAAAATAAGTGTTTAGTTGCATATTTAAAACTATTAAAACAAATTGCATCCATAGTTCACATAAAACCATTCCATCAACAATAACATTTATTTAAACCTATAACTGCTAATATATTTTAGATCTTAAAAAGAGATAAATATAAACATAAAAAAAAATTGTCATCCTTTACCTTCGCTGAGTCTCTAAGGTGGATCATTGCTGGATCATGGATACTCTTCCCAGATGCTGCTTTTGTGGCTTGCACAAGATCTCCTAAAGCTGTAGCCACATCTTTCACAGCATTTATTAATAGAACCTATAAAACATTGAAGAAATCACCAAAATTGAAATCAATTTATTTGTTATTAAAATGAATAGTAAAAGAATCTGCCTTACTAATGTTAGCAATATAACTAATCATATTACATTTGTCTAAGTAACTTTCAATGATTTGGAAGGATTATTAAACAATCCGTTACCTAAATAAACTAAATCTAATTATTGTAAACATTCCAACCCACATGATATCTTTACTAATTCACAGCCCCTAGCAACAAAATATTTGAGATGGGAAATAACAAGCAAGCTTGCACACACTATATACTAAAAACAAACATTCAGCAAGAAAACACTGCCTCTTCCAAAAGATCCTACAATAATTTTGCTTTTTTTTAAGTGACAATTTTCTATGAACTATGCTTTCTATTCTTTATTCTACAATAGCAATTTCCTTCCATTTTCTATGCTTTCCTTATTATGTATATGTAAAATTTTTGTAGAATATTTTGTAATCATCAAAGCCCAACATACAAGAAGCCGGCTAAAAAATGAGCATTATACTATGAGCATTTTACTCAACACAGTAGCAGAAATTCAAAATCAGCTCAAACTTTATATTTGGATTGTTGAAAAGTTTAAAGGAAAAACATAGTTGAAAAATGTTCACGATTTAAAAAATACTTTTTGAACAGCCTTACATAATACAAAATATGGCAACAGATATAACAGATTTTTTTTTAAAACCACACTAAGATAAGAATTATTCACTTCATTCACTGTTAAGCAATCTTACATAGTTTTAATATAGTTTTTTCCAAAAACAGATTACGTCGGCAGTTTAATAACATAATTTCTAATAAAAATTGAAATTAAAATGTTATTATTAAAAACTTTGCAACAGCAATTATAGCTAATGATATAAAAAACAATTACCTGGGCATCAGAATTATTAGAACCAAGAGATGCAGCACCCAATTTTACCACTTCAGCCAGTTGTATGATTGTTGTGACTGCATTTTGTGCAGCTACAGCAAGCTGTTCCTGGCTTGAAGCAGCTCCTGCTACTAACGTTTTGGTGTCTTCCACAAGAGCTTTGGCAGTCTTCAAAATATTTTCCCTACAAAAAAGATAAGTAACATAAATATTATTCTTCCATTATAGTATTCTAATTTTAAATTTGTAGCTATTATTCATTCTTAAAAAAATTACCTATGATCAGAGAATGTTTCTTTTTCATTTTCAGCATGTAATGTTCCAGCCGTAGCAAACATTATAGTGGTATCAAGGTCTCCAATTATTCCACTGACAGTGCTGGCAGCATTTATACAAGCTTGAGTACCTCTTGATCCTGCTTGCAGTGCAGCAAGGACAAATGACACCTAAAGATAAATCATTGTAATTATTAAAAAAAGATTCCCATTATAGAAATAAATTTTTTATTTTGTGAATAAAAAAATACATGATATAACAAATTTCAACTCAAAAAGATGTTGCCTTTAACGGCAAAGTTTTAAGAACAAAAATACTTTGAAAAAAAAAAAAAAGACTGAAAATGCACAGAATTTTGAGAGTAATTTTCAAATGAAAATTATATTTCTAACAATGGCATATTTATCATAAGTCACAAAGGGGGGGGGGGGAATGAAAAATAAAAATTGAAATACTAACTTTTTCTGTTACAGTTCGTGCATTATCAGCAACATCTCTCTGACTATAGGTGTCAGTTGGATTACTCTGACAAGAGCCAGCAGCTTTTGTTAGATCAATACAAGCTGAACCCAAATCTTGAACACTACTCTTGATTCTGTTGGCAACCTGTAAAAACCAGGAAAGGATATGTTTAAAAGAAATGTGATGACTGAAACAACAAGAGATTTGTATAACACAATACTGCTGCAAAATTGTAGCTATTTTTATATATAATGATACCAACAAAATTTTTTAATCCACTGAAATGAACTATGTATTTAAAAATATTGCATTTTTTACACTTTAATTTTATTTCACTTTTAACAAAAGATGTTCTGTACATTTATTCAAGAAACTAATTTATATATATATATGCTTAATCAGTGAATACTAAGGTTTTGTAGATTTATAAGGTATTGTAAATTAACAATAATCAAAAAATAAACCCAATACACACACTAAAACTTACATCAAGATTAGATGTGGAGGATACTGCACCACGAGTATCGCTTGCTACATTGGCAAAGAGATGAGCTAATTTGGCTGCAAGAGGCCCCAATTGTGCTGCATCAGTGGTTGATTTTACAATCTAAATAAAATTTTATTGCCATTTCAGATTGAAGCATTCAACTTTTTATCAACAATAGAATGAAAATCATTCACAGAAGGCTATCAATTAATATTTTTAAAAATATTATTACAATATTTACCATATCTTGAGCAATTCTAGCAATTTCTTTCGAATTAGTGACCATTCTTGTTTGGAAGTCCACAAAGGAGCTTTCAGAAATATCATTCCCTTGATGTTCATCAACCTAAAATATTAAAAAGTCTAGTTTAACCTTTTTTTGCCCTTCCCAAATAAGAATTATTTACTTATAAAATCTTAAATATTCACCTTAACAATTGATTTATTTATTGTATCTACTAGTCCAGTAACAACACCAGCTTCTGTGGCTGCAGATTCAAGGGTCTGCAATAAGTCATGCAGAGCATCTTTCATTCCTTCAGCTGCTTCATCTAATTCACAGTAAATATGAGTAGCCTACGAAATAACAATTAATACATTAAAAACATTTGCTTAATATAATATCTGCAAATGAAAATAAACATATCTTCTTTGCAGAAGAAAACATTTTCAAGAAAGGATTCAATAGAAGTTTTTTTATTTAAAAATTAACCATGCTCAATTTTTGAGGGAGACAAAAGAAATTCACAAATAACTGCAATAACATTTTTTTAAAAAAAAGACAATGATTTTAGAATATTCTAAAAAAAAAAAAAAAATACTGAAATTATTTTCACAAAACTTCTAAATTCTCCTGAAAAATTAGTTTTATGATGCAATATACAATTTGAATATTTCTACCATTTTACACATATATAGTAACAAATTAATTTATAAATGTTCACCGTTTTTATTAATGCTACATAATAATAAATATAAGTATCTATTCTTGCAATTAAAAAA